>RJWM01009926.1:0-49762 GCA_004363535.1 Dasyprocta punctata | reverse complement strand
TGAGTGCTGGGATTAAAGGCGTGCGCCACCACGCCCGGCTTTTTTTCTTTTTTTTTTTTTTTTGCCGCACCAGGAATTGAACTCACAACCTCGCACCTGCCAGACAGG
This sequence comes from Dasyprocta punctata, assembly GCA_004363535.1. Lineage (NCBI taxonomy): Eukaryota > Metazoa > Chordata > Mammalia > Rodentia > Dasyproctidae > Dasyprocta > Dasyprocta punctata. Next base: position 49,654 of record RJWM01009926.1, on the reverse strand, counting down.
CGCTTAAGTCACTGAGCCAAACTCCTGGCCCCAGTTTTTTGAGGCAGGGTCGCACTGTGTAGCTCAGGCCAGCCTTGTGCTCCCGTTGTAGCCCAAGGCAGCCTCGAACTCATAATGCTCCCCCTACCTCAGCCTCCTGATCCATGCTTTCTTTAAAAAGCAGATTTCTTTCTTCCTTTGCTTTTTTTCTTTTTTTGAGACAGGGTCTCTCTATGCAGTTCAGGGTGGCCTTGAGCTCACTTTGTAGCACAGGCTGGTCTTGAACTTGCAGTGCTCCTCCTGCCTCAGCCTCCTGAGTGCTGGGATTATAAGCATGTACCACCATGCCCAGCAAAAGCAGATTTCTTCTAATTCGGTAGTTTACAAGTCGCTTAATTAGCCAACAGTGTTTATTTCACTGTTTATTGCTGGATACTGGCACATAGATCATAGTAAAAAAAAAAAAAAAAAACCTTTGCCCGTGAGGGTGAAAATCTCACTGTAAGATTGTCCAGACTGTCCGTTACTGCTGCAGCAAGCCTGCAGGCCTGCAAGCCAGTGAGGGAAGCTTTCCCTGTCTCCATACCACGTGTGACACTGACTTGTGTTTTCTTTCAAACTGATATCCAGGGTGAAAAATGCAGGGTAGGAATTTCGAGAAATGCACACCCATATCTCAGTGACTAAAAAGGCTATCCACAATCTTTCAGAGTTGTACCTAAACTGCTCTCCCTCTCAACACATCCTTTTTTCTTGGTTTTCTTTTGGTGTTTTTGAGACGGAGTCTCACTATGCCGTGTAGGCTGGCCTTAAGCTCTGTGATCCTCCGCTTCAGCCTTCTAAGTGCTGGATCACAGGATCTAAGTGCTGCCCCACCATTCCTGGCTCAATTTCATGCCCTTGCAGATGAAAGAGCAAGTAAAATGAAAATCTGGAAACCTTTCCTCCTTCTAAATTAGTACTCTAGATTTTGTTTTCCAATGTACAGAAAATGGCGTGGTGACGTTTGTGGTAAAGAGGAACTTGGCCACAGAGACACATCTTAACTCTACCTGGTCACAGGCAGGTTGATGGAACCTGGCAACCACTCAGCAACTGTGTAGTGAGAAGACTGATCCTTTGGAGGGCTCCAGATGGGAATAAGGGAGATCTCTAGGCCAGGATAAGGTCTTGCCACATGAAATTCAGGCTCTAAAACATTCTCTTGTGCTATGTTTGATGTGAATCTTAGCACTAGTTTTGTTCCCATCTCAACTTCTAATGTCCAAACATAAAGGAACAGGGTCCAGGCAAGACTTATTTCCCAATGGATGAGAGAGACTCCTTCATGTTTTTGGTTGCAGTTGGAATGAGGTTCATGTGGTCATCCATACACAGTCACCCAACTGTCCAGTGGCTGTTTCCCCTGGGGTGCTTACTTCCAGAATCCTGGAAGCTGGCTTTGTCGCTGCCATGCGTGGGGCTCTGGCATCTCCTGGATGTTCTCTGTCCCCACACTGTCACCACAGAGTCCACTGCCTCCTGCACTTGCAGCTGCTGCAGTTGCCATGGTAACTGTGCGCTGCACCAGTGCCCACATGGCCTCTGCACACTTGGCTTCTTTCTTTTGATGTAATTTTTTTTTTTCTTGGTACCAGGATTGAGCTCACAACCTTGTGCTTGCTGGGCAGGTGCTTGTATCACTGAGCTATCTCTCCGGCCCCCCTTTTGTTTTTTTGGTATCAGGGATCAAACTCATGACCTTGTGTTTTGCCACACAAGTGCTGTGCCACTGAGCTATATCCCTGGCCCCCTCTGATGTAATATTTATCTGTTTTGTACCATGTGTCAGAATTGAGCTTCTTACAAATGGATGAATGCTGAGGATATGCTTCTCAGTGAACTGAATAAGTCACATATATGTGACTATCGTATTGTGGCACTGGCTTGAAGAACGCAAACCAAACCTATGTATATATAAAAAAATTACTTGGGTCAGTTAGAGAAAAAGAAAATGAGAATGTTTATTATTTGATATTTGGATCTAATTTTGCTTTTCGAATTTCATTTTTTTCTGCTTGAAAAAATAGGTCTTGAAATCTTTAAAAAAAAAAAAGAATTGTTTTTCTTTGTGGATGAAGTTTTAGTTTTTGCTGGTGCTTTTGAAATTTTCTCCTTAGACATAAGTTTATATATGTGTATGCATAGGATGGCTAAAATGATTATACTTTTAAATGTATTGGTTATTGAAAAGGAACAGTTGATACTCACATGTTTACATTAATTTTGCATGTCTGTATCTGTTAATCTAAACAACCCTTTTGAAGGTAGCGATATGCAATATTGCAACCATTGTCAAATTCCTATCATCTTGCTTTGTAAACCTAAAATACTACTCTTTTGGATTTGCAAAAAAATAAAAGGCACTGTAACAGAACCCCCCCACCCGCCCAAAAAAAAGAATTGAACTTCTTAGCCAGGCATGGTGACACACGCCTTTAATCCCAGCACTCGGGAGGCTGAGGTAGGAGGAGCATTGTGAGTTCGAGGCTGGCTTGGGCTACAACATGGCGACCCTGTCTCAAAAAACTAGGGCTGGGAGTTTGGCTCAGTGGCTTAAGCACCTGCCTGGCAGGCGCAAGACTGGCAGGTGCGAGGCTGGCAGGCACAAGTTTGTGAGTTTGATTCCTGATACCACAAAGAAAAAAAAAAAAAAGAATCGAGCTTCTTTTTCTTTTCTGTACTGGGGATTGAACCTGGGCCTTCGTGCTGAACTACATCCCTACCCCCTCCCACTTTTTGAGACAGGGTCTTACTAGGCATGAGTCACCACACCTGGCTCCTGGTCCTTCTGTAAATTTCATGTTGACACAGGGTCTCTGGAAGCCACTGAATGACTTAGACTGGGCTCCAACTTGCTGTCCTCCTGCCTTAGCCTCCCAGAATGCTGGGATTACAGGGGTGTGCCACTGTTACCCACAAGTCAGGTCTGGATACAGCAAGGAACCGGACCCTCACTTTCTAGAACCTTGGTTCTTTGCCCGCTAGATGAAAGAGTGCAGGGAAGACACACAGGCCGTGCTGAGGTCTAGGCAGAATTCATTATAAAATGGATACAGTGAGAGTCATGGCTTCAAGCAGGGAGGTGGCCATCAACCTGATGGCTTTGCCCTGCCTGTGAGTTTGGAAGTTTGGATGCACTTTGTAGCTCAGGCTGGCCTCAAACTCAAAGCAATCCTCCTGCCTCAGCCTCCTGAGTGCTGGGATGACAGGCATGCACCACCATACCGGCCGTGATTGTTTTTTGGTTTTTAAAATTATCCCTCTGACAGATATGTGTGGCAGGGCGTGCCTATAATCTCAGCACTCAGGAGGCTGAGGTGGGAGGATCACTGTGAGTTTGAGGCCAGCCTGGGCTACAAAGCAAGACCCTGTCTCAAGAGAAAAAAAAAAAACAAAACCCTCTGGCAGCTTTGTGGAAACTGCCTAAAAGGCAGGGACCGGGATACACATCAGCAGAGACGCCTGGCAGATGAAGGAAGTGACCCGTATAATTTGGAGAACTGGCAGGCGGAGGACAGTACTGCTCAAGTACGGCCCAGCTTCGCTGGTGAATGACATTCTGTGGTGGCACAGTCCGGTCCTCAAATTGGGGTGTGAGTTGGTGGCGAGGACTGGTAAGTGCTGGCTTTGGTACTCATCAGCTACAGCACCTGGGGGGAAATCTCATCTCTCAGGGCCTCCTTGTCCTTTTCCTTGTGTTTTCGAGAGGATTCGGGGCTGGCAGAGCTGGGAAGCAACGCCCGTAGGAGGTTGGCTGAGCTGAGACCCTGCAGGCCTAAGGAAGTCCCGGAGCTTCACAAGAAGTCTTTGGGGCTGGCATCGAGCGGTGTCCCCCCAACCAAACCCGGCTCTGGGATCCCGCCTAGGACCGCACCGCACAGCCCCGGAGGGTCTCGCATCCCGAAGCTCCGGGAGTGCGGGTTTCCCAGCGACGTTGGCCTCCTGGGAAGCGCGGCAAGCCTGGACACCAGCGGCCCAGCCGGCAGGGGGAGGGGCGGGACCTGGAGGGAAGGGGCGGGACCTGGAGGGAAGGGGCGGGACCTGGAGGGAAGGGGCGGGGCACGGGGCGGGACCGACTCCTGCCCGCCCGGAAGCGCGCCGGCGGGAACCCGGTACCCAGCGCGCGGCGCGGCGCGGACGCCCGGGACCGCAGGTACTTGAGAAGACCGGCCCCACGCCCGCCGAGCCCTCAGTGTGCGCAGCCCCCACTCGCGGGCGGCCCGAGGTGTAACTTGAAAGTGGCGGCGGGAGCGCCTGCTCAGGCCGTGAAGTGGGGGCCCCTTTCCTCCACTGCTCTGCCTGACACCCCCAGGGTAGATGCGGCCCTGAAGCTGAGGAGTGTGAGGGTTAAAGCTGTGTTCCCATCCCCAGATCGGGGCTGGGGGAGCCCGACGACCCGGGAGGTCTAAGGGTCACCTGGCCGAATTCCAAAATTGGGACAGGAAGGTCCACGCCTGTCCCCCTGTAGGCAAGGCTGCCCAGCTGCTATCGTGCACTGGGCCTCCCGTCTTGTCCCTTTCCCTGCCATGAGATTCCAGCAGAGGTACAGCCCCAAGGACTGCAGTGACCACAGAGGCTCCCCTCTGTGGCTCTGGGTCAGTTGGGTGGGCTCCAGGGCTCCTGCCTCCAGCCTGGATCCCTGTACACTGTGGGGAGAAGGGGCCCAGCCCCCAATCCTACCCACTCTGCCTGCCTATGCAGCTGCCCTGGGCCCTGCCTGAGCTGGCTTGCCTGGCAAGCTGGGACATGCCTGCCCCTGGAGGACCGTCGGTGGGCGATGGCTGCGGTGGTGGAGGGGCTGGAGGCGGAGGAAGCGGATGCTGCAGAAGATACGGCAAGACTTGCGCTGAAGGCTGCAGATGCCCAGCCTGGGGCTTCTCCTGTCTTGTCCCGGAATTGGCTGAACTTGGACCTGTACCCTGGGGGCTGCCACCGGCTGCTGCACCTGTGTGCCCAGCAGCCCTCCCCGCTGCTGCAGGTGGAGTTCTTGCAGCTGAGCACCCACGAGAACGCCGGGCTGCTGGAGACCACCCTGGCCCAGGTGCCCTGGAGTCAGCTGCACCTCCGCTCTCTGGTCCTCAAAGGTGAGCACTTTGTGCCTGGTGTCACTGACTCTACCTCTGTCTCTTTTGCCTCTGCTTCTTGGTTCTCAAAGGCAATGCTGGCCCTATCCGGTCTCTGTCCTCTCTCCCTGTTCCCCAGATATGAGCCCCTGTCCTACCTCTGGTCCCCTCGGCTCCAGAGCCCTGAAGATGCCCAGTGAAGTTCTTCATAGATCTCCTCTGCTCTTGGGGTGGTGGTGGGTGATGCGGTCAGCTGACATGAGCCAGTGGCCTCCATCCCTTCTCCGTCTATCTGCCTCTCAGTGTCTTTGTCCCTCCAGTGTCTGTCTTGGGCTCGCTGGGAGGGAGGCCTCTGTCTTGACAGTGGGTTTGTCTGGCTGTGGGGCACAGCCGGGATCTGGAGCTTGACCACATCTGTCTCCCCCACTTCTAGGAGGGCAAAGCCGGGGCGCCCTGGGTGCCTGCCTCCAGGGCACCCTGACAACGCTGCCCGCTGGCCTGAGTGGCCTGGCCTACCTGGTCCACCTGGACCTGAGCTTCAACAGCCTGGAGACCCTTCCAGCCTGTGTCCCGCAGCTCCGTGGCCTGGGCTCCCTCCTTCTGTCTTACAACCACCTCTCGGAGCTGCCTGAGGCCCTGGGGGCCCTGCCTGCACTCACCTTCCTTGCTGTGACACACAACCGCCTGCAGAGGCTGCCTGCCACGCTGGGGGCCTTGGCCACCCTGCAGCGCCTTGACCTCTCCGAGAACCTTCTGGACACTCTGCCCCCAGAGATTGGAGGCCTGAGCAACCTGAGTGAGCTCAATCTGGCCTCCAACCTGCTTCAGAGCCTCCCCGCTTCCCTTGGTGAGTAGCAGTGATGGCCCAGGCCTGCACCCTGACCTGGGCCCCTGCAGCATGGCCTCACCACAAATGAACCTTCCCCCTTTGCTGGCTACCTCCTTGCTGCCCCCCTACCTCCCTGGGCTCTGGGCCTCCTGTGCAGCTTTGTCTTTCCTTGGAGGCCCTGAGCGACCCCACGCCTGTGCTTGCCTGCAGCTGGGCTGCGGTCCCTGCAGATCCTTGTTTTGCACAGCAATCTCCTGACCTCAGTGCCTGCTGGCTTGGCCCACCTCCCATTGCTCACCCGGCTGGATCTGAGGGACAATCAGCTCCGGAACCTGCCCCCTGAGCTACTGGACACCCCCTCTGTGTGCCTGCAGGGGAACCCCCTGGGCAAGGCCTCACCAGACCCTCCGAGCCCCCCAGGTAGGCTTGGTGTGGGGAGGGCCAGGCCAGGGCACGGAGAGGACATGGGCACTGTCAGCATCCTGAGGGCTAGTCTCCCCTCCTGCACAGGGATACCGCAAGGCCTGGAGATGCCCACTCTGTTCCTGACTTCAGATGTGGACAGGTACAGTGGGGAGGGGACTGCCTGGCCATACTGGATGTCTTCCCCACGCTTCAGAGGTCTCGTGGCTCCAGCACGCAGCCCTCCGTGCCTGACCTCACGAACCCTTTCTTCACAGCTTTCCTGTAACCCCACAAGGCTGCTCTGTGACTCTGGCCTGCGGCGTCCGCCTGCAGTTCCCAGCCGGGGCTACTGCGGTCCCTGTCACCATCCACTATCGACTGTGGCTGCCAGAGCCAAACCTCGTCTCCCTGGGTCCTCATGATTCTCTGCTCAGTGGTGTCCTGGAGCTGTGGCCCCACGGTGTGGCCTTCCAGCAGGCACGGGCTGGTGGGCGGGGGCCGGGCAGGGGCGGGAGCAGGGCCCTGGGTCGGCCTGGTCCTAACACTGGGATCACCTGGCAGGATGTGAGTCTGTGGCTGCTCTTTGTCCCACCCCGGGCCCGTCGTTGCCATGAGGTGGTGGTCAGGACTCGGAGTGAGGACAGCTGGAGGGACCTGGAGACCCACCTGGAGGAAGAGGCCCCAAAGGTGAGGGCTGCCTGGGCTGTGGGCAGAGGTGCAAAGAGTGCCTGACCCCATCTGCTTGGCTTGTAAGCTTTACCTTGACTGTTTCTCTCTGCTCCTGCTCCCCCATGTCACCTAGCGCCTCTGGGCTCGCTGCCAGGTGGCCCACTTCTCCTGGTTCCTTGTGGTGTTGCGCCCTGTGTCCAATGCCTGCCTGGTGCCACCAGAGGGAACACTGTTGTGCTCCTCCGGTCATCCTGAGGTCAAGGTCATCTTCCCTCCAGGGGCCACCGAGAAGCCTTGTCACGTCTCCATGCAGGTGCATCAGGCAGCGCCCAGGGTGGCAGGTGGCCCTGCACTCAGTGGGTGCTGAGGGACCTGTCCTGTCCTACAGGTGGTGCGCATGGCCAGCCGGGAGCTTCGAGCCCTCCTGGGGGAGCCTGAGGCTGCTGTGAGCCCCTTGCTGTGCCTCACACAGCATGGCCCTGCTGGCTTCCTCTGCCCAGTCACTGTGCAGCTGCCCCTACCCCCAGGTGTCACAGGTGAGAGGCTGCCGTGCATGTGGCCATGGGGCGGAGAGAACAATGCTTAGAAGGGGAGCCTCAGCCAGGGCTCAGCCTGCTGCATCTCCTGTCCAGGCTTCAGTCTAGACCACTCCCGTCTCTACCTGCTGTACCGGGCCCCTCCTGCAGCCACCTGGGATGACATCACAGGCCAGGTGGCTTTGGAGCTTACCCATTTGTATGCGCGTTTCCAGGTCACACATTTCTCCTGGTCAGTGCCCCTCCTCCTTCCCCAGTGCCCCCCCCCCAGCTGTCCAGCCACATCTCACCCCGCCCTCCCAGGTACTGGCTATGGTACACCACCAAGACTTGCGTGGAGGGCCTGGCACGCAAGGCCTGGGAGCGACTTCGGCTTCACCAGGTCAACCTCATCGCACTGCAGCGCCGCCGGGACCCTGAGCAGGTGCTGCTGCAGTGCCTGCCCCGGAACAAGGTGGGGGCCGGGGAACCGGAGCGGGTAACCTGAAGGCCAGGAGTCCAGGGCTCTGGCTGCAAGTTGTGTGGTGTCCGACAGGTTGATGCTACCCTGCGACGGCTGCTGGAGCGCTACCGCGGCCCTGAGCCCTCCGACATTGTGCAGATGTTTGAGGGCGAGAAGTTCTTTGCTGCCTTTGAGCGGGGGATTGAAGTGGATGCTGGTAGGCTGCCCTGCCCTGAGAGGGCCTGGGTCTGAACCTTCTGCCGTACCCGCTGAGCTGTCCCCCACCCCCAGACCGCCCGGACTGCGTGGAGGGCCGGATCTGCTTTGTCTTCTACTCACACTTGAAAAACGTGAAGGAGGTGTACATCACCACCTCTCTGGACCGGAAGGCTCAGGCTGTGCGAGGCCAGGTGGGCCAAGGCGTGGGACCCCCTAGGCTGCCTGGGCAGAGGCCAGAGCCCTGAACCTCTATCCTCCTCAGGTATCCTTCTACCGTGGCTCGGTGCCTGAGGAGGTGGCTCTGGAGGCCGAGGCTGTGCGGCAGAGGAAGGCTGCTGATGCCCTGTGGATGGCCACCCTGCCCATCAAGCTGCCAGTGCGACAAGCTGCGGGAGGGGAGGGACGGAGCCCCGGGGGTTCCCAGGGACAGGAGCTTACCCACCTGTGTGCACAATTCCAGGTCATACATTTCTCCTCGTCAGTGCCCCACCTCACTGCATCCCTTCTTCCCAACAGAGACTTCGGGGACCAGCGGGGCACAGGCGGGGGCCTGGCCTCTCCCTGGTGCCCCTGAACCTGGGTGATGCAGAGACTGGCTTTCTGACTCAGAGCAACCTGCTGAGTGTGGCAAGGCGCCTGGGTCCTGATTGGCCAGCTGTGGCCCTGCACCTGGGCCTGCCCTATCAGGAGCTGGAGCGTATCCGGCACAAGTTCCGGTGAGCCCCCTCCCGCTCTCTTGTCCTTGGCAGGGCCCTGGCTCCCAGGAAGGTGGGGGTGGGCCAGTACCAGCCTGCAGAGCGGGAGTCTAGCCACAGCGGCCCGAGGAGTAGGGATCCACCTTACACAGGGAGTGAGCCGCGGGGTGGTGGGTAGTGTGGGCAGGACTCCTGTCACCATCCCTTTTCCTCCAAGGGATGACCTGGACGGGCAGATTCGCCACATGCTCTTCTCTTGGGCGGAGCGCCAGGCTGGGCAGCAGGGGGCAGTGAGGTGCCTGGTGCAGGCCCTGGAGCAGAGTGACCGGCAGGATGTAGCTGATGAGGTTCGGGCAGTCTTGGAGCTTGGCCGCCACAAGTACCAGGACAGCATCCGTCGCACGGGCTTGGCACTTGGAGAACCTGCCCTGCCAAGCACTTCTGCTCAGCAGCCCCTAGAGCCTGCTCAGGCCTAGGGCACAGGCTTGGAGCTGGCCCTGATTACACCCTGCCCTGACTGACAGCACCCCTTGTGCAACAAGCTGCAACATCCCCTGTGCCATCTCAGAGCTTGGTTTATTTGTCTGGTGGAGAGGTGGCCGGAGGGGGGGTGACTTGATGATGGAGACCCAACCCTGCTGGGAGGGACCCTTCCCCCAGTCTCCTGCTGCTTCTGTCTTCCCAGGGGTGGGTGGGCCAGCTGAACTCTGCAAAGCGAAGGCTGAAGGAGGGCCTGGTGGTGCACACCTGTAATCTCAGCACTTGGGAGGCTGAGGCAGAAGGGTCACCTTGAATCTGAGGCCAGTATGCACAATACAGTGAGTGCAAGGCCAGCCTGAACCACATAGCCAGACCCTTTCTCAAAAACAAGTGAAGGCTAAGCCAGGCGTGGTGGTGCACGCCTGTAATCCCAGCACTCAGGAGACTGAGGCAGGAGGATCATTGAGTTCGAGACCAGCCTGAGCTACAAAGTGAGCTCAAGGCCCTCCTGAACTGCATAGTGAGACCCTGTCTCGAAAAAGACAAAACAAAAAACAAGTGAAGGCTGAGGCAGCCTGGGCACACGTACCCTGGGTGGTAGGATCGCCTCAGCCTGCCCGCCAGCGCGGCACCAGCTCAGCCCAGGTCCCTCTTTGCCCTCCCCGCGGTGCCCCCGGGGTGGGCTCCAGAGAAGAGGGAGGCCCCTACTCGCCGGCCACCCTGGGCGGACAGGGGCGCGGCGGCCGACAGGGGGAGCCGCTGTGCGCGCGGGCGTGGCCGCGCGCGCACACCGCGGGGAGGCGGGGAGGCGGGGAGGCGGGGAGGCGGGGAGGCGGGGAGGCGGGGAGGCGGGGAGGCGGGGAGGGAGGCGAGCGTGGCGGCGGCGGCGGAGCGGTGAGTGGCGCGGTGAGGGGCCGCAGGCGGAAGGCGGCGGGCGGGGAGCCGCGGGGCTGGGCCAGGCCCGGCGCGTGAGGCGGTGTGCGGTGCTCGTCCCCGCCGCCGCGCGCGCTCCCGCCGCACACGTGTCCCCGCCGAGGAGCCGGCCCGGAGGAGGGGAGGGAGGCCCAGCGGCGGGGCGCACACGTGTCCCCTCCGGCACGACCAGGGCCGGGGTCGCTGTGGAAGACTTCAGGCCGGCCAGGTCGCAGCAGCGGAGCGCAGGGCCGGAGCCCAGGGGAGAGGAGCACGCGGCCCCTGCGCCGCTCCTTTGTCCCCCATCGGGGTCGCCTTCTGGGCCCGGCTGGCCGGAGGGAGGGACGCGAGGTTGGAAGGGTGCGAAGCCCGGTCCCGTCCGCTCTTCTGGCCTCACCCGGGGTCCGGATCCCAAGGGTGGTCCCCCGGGCGGCCTTTGCGGGCTCCTGCTCTGTCCCTGCCTGTGACCTCCGTTTACCTGGTGGGATGGCTGGGGCTGCGGACTGGCTTAGCCCCTGGGAACTTGGGGGCCTTGCTGGACCGCCGGCTTCCGTGGTAATCTGGAGGGCCCTTGACAGCGCTCCAGCGGGGGGGGGGCGAGGGGAGAGGTTCGGGGGGCCCCTTCTGAGTTGTCCCCGGCCGCGCCCCTCCGCCGGCCCCCGTGCTCCGGCCTGGGCTGTGGGGCGTGGGGCGCGGGGCTGACTCAGGATCTCCAGGCCAGCCTGGCTGTCCCTGCCGCCGCTTCAGAGGGGGCAGCTTCAGGACGCCCTCCCCCAGCATCCCGCCGTCTCCCCCTCGACTGGAGGCGGGGCCCCTGCCCCCAGGGGGTGGGGTGGGCGGGGCGGAGGGGGCGAGGTGAGGTTGAAGTTCGGAGATCAGGGCGGAGAGGCAGGTGTCCTGAGACCGGGCGTGTGAGTGGCAGGGCAGAGGGCAAAGGTCTCCGTGTGGTCTCTGGACCTGGCAGGTAAGCAGTGTGTCCGGGCGTCTCTCCTCTGCCTTTCCCAGCAGATGGCTTTTTATGCCCTGCGAGAGGGTCCCCGAGGCACATACAGGCACCCTGAATCTCCACAGGGTGCTTACACCCAGAGCCTCAGATCTGGGATGCCAGGGCCCCGTGCAGATCCAGGCTCACCCCACAGGAACCCACTGGGCGGCCCGGGGCCCGTGGGCGGGCGACTTGGGTGCTGGGTCAGCCAGATCAGGCCCTGTTTCCCCCATCCAGGCTCCCTAGCGGGACCCTGGCCGGAAGAGGCTGCCTCACCACTCTCTTTTCCTCTCCGGAGGCTGCAGAGATCCCTAGCTAGCGAAGTGAAAGAGAAAGTCGCCCCGCCCCACCCCGTGGCCAATCCCAGGGCCCCTCACTGTCTCCTAGTCACTTATCTCTTAGTTGAGGTTGAATCCAGCGGCTGGTGGGAGCTGTGGAGGATCCTGGAGGGGCCGTGCCCCGGGGTGAGCTGGACCCTCGGGCCGTGGGTGGGGTAGGGAGCGGGCCAGGTGAAGGTCTTGCCCTGGAGGGCCCTAGGGTGGGAGCCAGCGAGGTGACGTGGGACGGCTGCAGGGCTGGGAACAGTTGACCTCTGAGGTGTGAGGTGACATGCAGGGCCTGGGAAGCTGGGAGCCCCCCACCCTTTCCCCAACAGTGTCCCCTGGGACGGCCCTGGAGCTGGTGGGAGAGGCCCTTCCACCCTCATCCCTAGAGAGGATGGGGAGACAGCCTCAGGACTGAGGCAGACTCCCAGCTGGCCCTTCTGGCCACCCACTCTGGGGGCCGTGGTCCCTGAGTCCTGTGTGTGGCAGGCTGGTATGGTGGGTATCTCAGTCTCCATGGGAGGGGGTTGTCCCTGAGGTGGCTGGCCCCATCTGGGCAGGGTCCTGGGGTACGAGGAGGAGATCCATAATCCATCCCAAAGAGTGCAGGTGCCGGCTGCCTCTGCTCCAGACTGGGGGCCAGTTGTCACAGCCCGGTCCCCCGGAGGTGCCTGGCCCTTTAAAAGCTGGAGCTTGCCCCGTGTGCACGTGAGCATGAGTGTGTGCGTGTCCCAGCGTGTGCAGGGTTGGCAGGGAGGACTCTGAGGCGGGTGTTGAGGGGAAACCAGGTGGCCCCAGGGATGGGCCAGGTGGCAGGCACCTCCCCCCTTCCCTTGCTGCACACTGAGGCTTTCTGAGGGGTGGGGGTGCAGCTGCTTGTGAGCTGAGGGTGGGGAGCAAGGCTTTGTCCTGGGCACCCCCCACTAATCCCGGTCCTCCTTTCTGCACAGGAGTGGCGTGACGCTTTCGATCTCCCCAAGGGTGGAGGAGCAGCTGCCTCTTGCGTCAGTCCCACCGGCCCTCACCTATCCTCCGCTGCCGCTGCCGCTGCCGCCACGGTGCCTCCCCTCCCCCCCTGTCATCGGCCGCTCTACCGCCTGGTAGCCACCTCTGCTGGTCCTGCCTGCGTGTCAGAGTAAATGGCAGATAAACAGATCAGGTCAGACATGGACCCCAGCCACCGCCACCCCCACCCCCTAGACTCCACCCACAACCTGTGGTGGAGAAGGAGGTCCTGACACCTTGCCCTGCACACACAGCCTGCCTGCCAAGCTCATCAATGGTGGCATCGCTGGGCTAATCGGGGTCACCTGTGTGTTCCCCATCGACCTGGCCAAGACGAGGCTGCAGAACCAGCAGAATGGCCAGCGCATGTACTTGAGCATGTGAGTGTGCTGGGGGCTCTGTGCCTGTGCCCTGGGCTGGACAAAGGGGATGGGCCAGGGCAGGGCAGGCCTGGGGGATCTCTCACAGGGCTCAGCTCGGCTGTGGGGCAGATCTCTGGGTCCTGGATGCTCCAGGACCCAGGCTGGGCAAGAAAGGTGCCAGCTCACATCTGCACACAGGAATGGGGTGCTGGCCAGCCCCGCTGCTCACCCCTTCCCATTGGCCACAGGTCTGACTGCCTAATCAAGACCATCCGCTCGGAGGGCTACTTTGGCATGTACCGGGGTGAGGCTTGGGCCAAGGTGGGCTGTCGGTGGGGCAGGGAGGCATGCCCGGGCCTTGTGTGGACATGTGGTGGTGGTTGGGGCACTGGCCACAGCCCTCCCAGGGTGCTGGAGGAGGGTGTTGAGTAAGGGGTGGATCTCTGGGGCAGCCAGGTCTGAGCCCTGCGTCTGGGTGCTACCCTGCCCCCATTTACTGCCAGTGCCTGGACAGTGCCCTGGATCTGACCCTCCTCCCCCGCTTCCCAGGACAGGCAGAACCCAGTGTGTGCCCGAGTCTGGGAGGCAAGGGGCATTATGCAAAGCAGCTTAGAAAACAGTCCCAGGTCTGGATTTGCACACATGTGCAGCTCTGAGCCTTGGCACTGACAAGGGGCTGTACACCACCTCTGCTAATGCTCACACCTGTGTCCTTGCGTCTCCCCCGATTCATCCCCCAGGAGGGAGGTGTCCCCAGGGAGGCCTGCCATGGCTCCAGGGTCTCGCCAGCATCCAAGACAGATGGCAGTGGGGGAGGATATGCAGAGTGAGGGGAAGATGGTGGCCAGCCTGGGAGGACAGTGACGCAGAGGAGGTAGCCACAGTGGTGGCCCTCTCCTGCCTGGTCCCCACCCCATCTGGCACGGACCAAGCCCAAATGTGGGTGAGAGGGCAGGATGCAGTGGCCAAGGAGTATCACGTGTGGCTCTGCCAGCTGGGAGGCATGCACTGGCCCAGAGCCTCCCTGACCAGGGCACAGCATGTCATCTCCCCCCTGTACCACCTGCATGCGTCCCCCATACCCTACTGACCCCAAAATACCCCACAGGAGCAGCTGTGAACCTGACTTTGGTCACCCCTGAGAAAGCCATCAAGCTGGCAGCTAATGACTTCTTCCGGCATCAGCTTTCGAAGGATGGGTGAGGGACTAGTCCTGTCTGGCTGCCGTGGACCCAGGTCTGGGGGAGGGGACCGTGCCAAATGCCTGGGTGGACACAGACATCAGCCCTGGCCGCTGGGTCCCATCGTGGCCCTAAGAAATCTCCCACCTTCAGGCCCTACTCTGGCTTGCTTGACCTAGCGAGGCGCCTCCCCTTGTGTGTATGGGGGCGGAGGGGCTTGCAGTGATGAGTCAGCTGTCTCTGGCCCTCAGCCATTGCCTGCTGCTGGGATCGTGGGACCAACCAGCTCCCTGTCAAGGAGCGTGGGCTGTCACTGTGGCCCCTCCCAGAACATGCAAGGTCCCTACTTCCCACTTCGGTGCCTCCTGGCCCTGCATGCCTGCCATGTGAGGGCCTCATTTGCTCTTCGTGCTAGGCAGGGACTCCCACTTATCACATCCCCGCAGGCAGAAGCTGACTCTGCCCAAGGAGATGTTGGCAGGCTGCGGGGCTGGTACCTGCCAGGTGATCGTCACTACCCCCATGGAGATGCTGAAGATCCAGCTGCAGGATGCAGGCCGAATTGGTGAGGACCGTGGTTGGGGGGCAGCAGCAGGGCCTTGTCCCCTGCTCTGAGCCCAGAGGAAGAGACCAAAGCCCTTTTCTCACCAGCTGCCCAGAAGAAGATTCTGGCTGCCCAGGCCCAGGTCTCAGCCCAGGAAGGCGCCCCAACCTCCGTGGAGGCTCCTGCTGCACCCCGGCCCACGGCCACCCAGCTGACCCGAGACCTGCTGCGGAGCCGTGGTGTCTCTGGCCTCTACAAGGGACTGGGGGCCACGCTGCTCAGGTGGGAGGGTGGAAAGGGTGGAGGAGACCTTGTGTCTGCCCCCACCCCCGCCCCGCAGTCAGTGTCACCATCCCCTCTCCGCAGGGATGTCCCCTTCTCCATTGTCTACTTTCCCCTGTTTGCCAACCTGGACCAGCTAGGCCGCCCAGCGTCCGAGGAGAAGTCGCCCTTCTATGTATCATTTCTGGCTGGCTGTGTGGCTGGGAGTGCGGCCGCCGTGGCTGTCAACCCCTGTGATGGTCAGTGCTAGGCCTGGCCCCCGGGCTGGGGATGGGGGCCCAGGGCCGGGCTCCTGTGCTGACGCGTACACCCCTTGTAGTGGTGAAGACGCGGCTCCAGTCGCTGCAGCGTGGCATCAATGAAGACACCTACTCTGGCTTTCTGGACTGTGCCAGGTGGGAAGGTCCCCGAGCTGGGGCTGGGGTGTGGGGGGCAGCGCCGTACTGACCTTCCCCTCCCCCACAGGAAGATCTGGCAGCACGAGGGCCCCTCCGCCTTCCTGAAGGGTGCCTACTGCCGTGCACTGGTCATCGCTCCACTGTTTGGCATCGCACAGGTGGTCTATTTCCTGGGCATTGCTGAGTCCCTGCTGCGGCTGCTACAAGAACCCCAGGCCTGAGCCCGCTGTGGGGGTGAAGCAGGACAGCTGGTCCAGGACTGAGAGTGGGAAGTCTCTCTCCAGTCCTGGCCCATCGGTGGGGGGGCAGGCACAGGGTGCAGGGTCCACGGGGGTGGTGCACACACAGGCTGCCATGGGGCCCTGCAGACACCACCATTGGGATCAATGTCTTATTTATGTAGAAAATGCAGATATCTCTACATTCCTTGAGCCAGACCATGACCCAGTCCTGCCCGGACTGAACACCCCCCAGGAACAGAGCTGGTCTCTGGGCTGGGGGCCCGGGCCTGGGCTGAGCAGGCTGGACCCTATGCCCCATCCATTGGCATCCAAGCCTCTCCTGGTTTACAAAGGGGACCCAGACAAACCTATTTATTGAACTTGATGCGCCCATGTGGCTACCTGTCCTGTCCGTCCATCCATCCATCCACCATCCCTGCTGCTGTCCTCACCTGAGCCAGCCTTTCAGGAATCCCAGAGGGGGTGGGACTGAGTGCTGGCTCCCAGGGCAAGTGACCCACTATGGGACCTGGAGGGCCCTCAGCCCTGCCCCAGGCTGGTCCGTTCTGCATGAAGGCAGTGTGCGTGCGTATGCGTGATGGGGAGCAGGTTGTGCCTGCCAGCCCTCAGCTGGCGTGGCTCTTTGGGAAGGGGCTGGGGTGCTGCTACCTGCCCCACGTGGCCAGGCAGGCCCTGTGCTCCAGACCCTCTGCTGACCCCATCCAGGAATTTATTTTGTGACCCCATCCCCCACCCCACCCCTGGACTGGACTGGACTGAGATTGGCCAGGCCCAATAGCAGGCTTGAAAACCAGTATGGAGGATGGGGGCACCTGCTCTGCTGCGGGGGAGGCAGGAGCTGCTGCCCACCCCTCAGGGGTGACCATGCTGGGAAACCCCCTCCCTCCGTCCCTCCCCGATGTCGTGAATTGAGGCAGGCTCCTTGCTGTGATCGTGTTGGTGACTGATCCTGAAGTGCTGGTGCTGTGTCCCCTAGCCCGGCCCCCTCTGCGGAGGCCCCTTCCCAGCGACACTACCTGGGGCTCAGGTCTTGGCCCCCATTTCACGGTTGCTCCTGGGAGCTGCCCCTTCCCGTATCTGTACCTTGGAAGCTGCTGCTGCTGCTTACAGAATTATATTTTTTCTTTTGAAGAGTTTTAAGAAGTTGTAACTTTTTGTGTTTTGTCATGTATGAGGATAAATAAATATTCTAAGTAGACACCCCCTCTCTGCATGTCTGTGCGTGTGGGAGGGCGGCTCCTCTTCCAAGGCCCAGCACCCCCGGCCTGCACAGTGGAGGGGACAGACCGCAGGTGGGGTTGGCGTGCAGGAACCATCGGTACGGGAGGCCAGCGCATGCCCTCAGCTTGCCTTCCAGCCTAGGGCGGAGCTGGCACATCCCGCAGTCTCAGACTCCGCCCCGTGACGGTCCAAGCCCCGCCCCGCTGGCGTCACCAGGCCCCGCCCCACTGTGGTCCTCGTCCTGCGCGCGAGCTGTGCACTGTGGGAAACTCCGGGTGCGCCCGCGTCCGCACGGCCACCGCGGAGGAGCCGCGGAGGAGGCGCAGAGCCAGCCGGCCCGACAGACGGAGTAAGGCGGAGGGGCAGCGGGATGGGGCACCAGGGCTGGGGGCGGGCCAGCGTGCTCAGCTGCAAAGGTCACAGGGTCGCGCACCCCGGCTATCCCCGGCCCTGAGGCTGCGGGAGGTGGCGGTCTGGAGGGCGCAGGTACGAGCCAGAGGCGACGAGGGGCACAGCTGCCCTCGCCGGTGCCGCCTGGGCCCGGGCCTTCCCAAGCCGCAGTGTGAGAGGGGCTGGGGCTCCTTGCGGAGTGGGGCCGCGGCCAGGCCTCTGCTTGGGACACCCTCAAAACGCCGTGACCTTCAGGTGACCTTCAGTGTGGTCACTGCGCTTGTGGCTACAACCTGGAGCAGGCTCCCTCTTCCTGTGGGTGGGGCATTTCCCATCCTCCCAGAGGCCCCGGCCGGCCGCCGCTGTGGTCCTCAGGCCAGGCCCTTTCTGCACCCCATCTGAAACCTGGGAGTCAGTGAGGCCTTCCCTACAGTCCAGCACCCACCCTCTGCCCTGATCTTCAGGCCCTAAGGCACCGTGGGTGCTACCCTGGGCTGTGCCGGAAGCAAGCCCAGCTGTGGGCTCAGCAAGGACACACTGCCATTGGGCCAGACGCAGGTGAGGTGCTGCAGGGTGCGGGCACTAGAAGCAAGGGTGGGTGGGCGCCTGCCCTGCAGTTTCATCCCCAGAATCCTCGTCCTAATGCCGTGCCCACTCCTGACCCTGAGCCAGGGTTCCAGCTCAGCCCTTCCCTCCCCCACTAGGACCGTGGCCAGGCCACAGCCCAGGGCGGCTCAGCACCCCTGAGGAACAGTGAGGAGCCCGTCGGGTATGTGCTTCGTCTCTGTGCCGCCATGCCCACATGCCCCCATCATCTTCCAACCACGTGTTCCCACAGTTCTCAGGGATTGGACACAGCAGGCCGTGGGCAGGACAGGTTCAGAGAGGAAGCAGAGGCCTCTGGCTCATCCTACCTGGCCCTGCCCAGCTGGGTTCAGTCCACAGGCCCCTGCCTCTGTAGCTGCAGGGGCTGCTCTGAGAGTGGTCGGGCCGATGGGGGCAATACCTTGAAGAGGAGGCTGGGGCCTATGGGACCTCCAAGCCAGGATGCCTAGGGAGGCCAGGAAACAGGAAAAGCCTGCAAGGGGCAGGGTACAGGGCTGCATGGGGGCCTTCTCCCTTACCACATCCTCACTCACATCCCCCTCCAGGCCCATATGATGCCCAGGGGCAAGCGGTCCTGAGACACCAGTCAAGCCACCTGCCTGTCCCACACGCCTGTCCAGTCGCCAGCACCACCACTATGGAGTCCAGGGCAAAGTCAGCCAGCAGCCCCAAGCCAGACACCAAGGTGTCTCAGGCCACCACCGAGGCCAAGGCCACCCCAGCTGCCGATGGAAAAGTTCCCTCAACCAAGGCTGGGAAAAAGGAGGCCCAAGTGGAGAAGCAGGAGCAGCCCTCAGCCCCTGCCTCTGCCAAGAAGACCTCAGCTAAGGCTGACCCTGCCCTTCTCAACAATCACAGCAACCTGAAGCCGGCCCCCTCAGCTCCCGCTGTCCCCAGCAGTCCTGATGCAGCCCCAGAGCCCAAGGGTCCTGGAGATGGAGCAGAGGAGGACGAATCCACCACCAGGGCCCCAGGGGGCCAAGCTCCTTGGCCCTGCGAGAACTTGACACCCCTGCTGGTGGCTGGGGGTGTGGCCGTGGCAGCAGTGGCCCTGATTGTTGGTGTGGCCATCCTGGCCCGGAAAAAATGATTCCTGGATGATTGGTGTCCAGGGGGACACACAGCCACTTTCTGTACAGACCTGGGAGCTAGTGCATGCGAGTTTACAATATCTATCTATATCTACATACATACATCATATACATATATGTATACCCCAACAAGTCCACAGTGGGAGAGACGCAGAAAGCCACCTCTGCTCACCACAACAGTCCCCACCAAGCTCGGAGGCAGAGGCCTGGGCTCTGGGGCTTACAGGGCAGAGCAGAGGGCCCAGCTGGGCAGGCTAGGCAGTGGGGACAGCGAGGAAGGACGGAACAGATCCTGTGTGTAGCTGCCTGGTCTCCGAAGGACCAGAGTCGGGTGGGCAGTGGGTCCCTAAAGTTCATATTCCTTATCCTGGTCTGGGCCTGATAAGGAGGACTTCCCTGAGGTGAGCAGTCCCTCTGCAGCGCTGCCTCCACAACTGCCTGTGCTGTGACTAGGAGGAAAGACGGCATGGGGACTCATCTTAGCAGGGGCTCCTGGAAGGTCCTGTTTTCCAGCTTGTGCCCAGCACAGCCCATGCGACCAGGGCCACGCTGTACTTCCTGGGGCGTGCTGACAGCCTGGGAGGGAGCCAGGCGTCCAAGGAGGATCTCCCTCCCAGCTGTGCCTGCCGACGCCCCAGCAGAGCGTCCCCTCCTGCCTGCACCCAGCGTCCCCATCTAACAAGCGTATAAATGCAATAACACAGGTAGAGTAGAACCGCTTGGTGGGTGGCAGTCACCCACCACCCACTGCCTGCAGGGAGACCACCGCATAGTCCTCCTTGGCACATGTGGCCCTGGCCTGTCCCGGCATGATGGCAGCAGGCAGGCTTCCCAAAGTGGTGGTGGCCACTGTGAGAAGTGTCCTCGCCTGCCTAGTACCACAGGAACCCTGTGCCTGGGTGGAGGCTGCGTCAGAAATAAACTCTGTTGTCTAAAGGCTAGGCTGGTATCCTCACCTGCGTGGGCTGGGAGGCGCAGAAGCTTCTGGGTGGGACCTGGGGACACAGATCCACACCTGGGCTTCACAGGTAGCAGGTGGAAGTGCCAGGTCCCTGGTGGGTCTACTCACAGGCCCAGTGAGCCTGCCCATCCCAGAGGCCCCTTTACCAACCCTCCTGGCACCCTAACTCCCGCAGAACACCAGGCCTGCGGAAGAAAGCCTAGGCTGGGCCTCTGGCTTCACACCACAGGGCAGGAAGCTCCCCTCAGTCCTCTGGGAGCCCCATCCTTGGAGGGGAACAGAGGAGCCTGTGGGAGGTCAGCCCTCTTCTGTGGCTCTCCAAGCCCACTCTGACCTAGTGTCCAATCTGGGGGATCAAGGCCATGCTGGGCCCAGAAATCCCCTTTGGACTGTACCATCTGGGTCCCATGGCCCCAGCACCGGGGTGCCAAGCTGGTGGGCAGTGTTCCCCTACCTCCTCCCCTAGGCCACCTTCCGACTGGTGGGAGGCGTCCACACCCTGCCTAGGGCAGGAGCCCCATCCGCAAGGCAGGGTCACAGCCGTGGGCACCGCCACAGAGTGGAAACACCCAGAGCAGACTGTAGTCCTCACCCACGCTGCCCTTCACTCACCTTCTCAAGTCTGGAAGGTCTCCCCTGGGGCGCCCCACCCAGGCCTGGCTATCCAGGGAGAGGGAGGGCACCGTGCCACACAGGTGCACTTCTGTTCTGTGCCTGGCGGGCGTCTCACTCCTCCCACCCTCCAGCCCTCTCTCCATTCCATCGACCCTGTGATTTGCACCTCAGAATAGATGATTGTAGTCAGCACTATGAGAAACAAGGCAGGGGGTTTCACGTCCAAGGCCATCCGAAAGCAGTGAGCCATCTCAGAACAAAACAACTTCCACAAGCAATGCCATTCATTTCAACGGACCCAGGGCAGCAGAGCGGGCGGCGGGTAGGTCTTTCATCCCAAGCTGTGAACCCAGCCATGGCCCCCTGAGCAACACTCCCCCCACACTGCTGCTTCCTTCGTCACCAACTCACAGGATGCTACAGAGGCTCAAAAATGGCTGCACCAGCCGGGCGTGGTGGCGCATGCCTTTAATCCCAGCACTTGGGAGGCTGAGGTAGGAGGAGCCTTGTGAGTTCAAGGCTGATTTGGGCTACAACACGAGCGTAAGGTCAGCCTAAGCTACACAGTGTGACTCTGCCTCAAAAAACCAGTTTGGTTCAGTGAGTTAAGCGCCTGTCTTACAGGTGCGAGATTGTGAGTTCAATCCCCGGTGCTGCAAAAACAAAACAAAACAAAAAACAAAACACTAGGGCCAGGAGTTTGGCTCAGTGGCTTAAGTGCCTGTCCGGCAGGTGTGAGGTTGTGAGTTTGATCCCCAGTGCTGAAAAAAAAAAAAAAAAAAGCTGCACCTCCACACAAAATGGGGGAATATGCTCGTGATATGTACTAAGTTGATCTGGACTGTCCCCTAAGGTCCCCAGCTTGGCACTGTCCAGAGGTTGTAAAACCTTTAAGGGGTCCCCTAGTGCGAGGTCCTCAGGTCACCAGGGGTGTGCCCCCGCCACCCAAGCAGTAAGCCAGGGCCTCTGCACTGAGCTGCACTAAAGGCTCGCTCTGGAAGGGGACCGAGGGACCTTGGCCTCTCCTGGCCCTCTTGCTTCTGGAATTAAGTTAGCAGTTTTGCTCCTCCATAGGCACCTGTATGACACACTGCCTGACCGCCATGAGCTCACAGCCTCTGAAACCATGGGCCAAGATGAACCTTTTCTCTATGAATTATCAGTTAGATCTGGTGGCATACATCTGTCATCCTGGCACTCAGGAGGCTGAGGCAGAAGGACTGCCATGAGTTCAAGGCCAGCCTGGACTGGACCCTACTTCAAAAGAAACAAATCACCAAAAATTATCTCTAAGCCAGGACCAGTGTCTACCTCCAGGACTTTCCATGGCCTCAACTCAAGCTCTGTCCCCAGCCCCTGGAACCCACTATCCTACTTCCGACCTCAAGGGAACCGATGTCCTCAAGCTTCCTCCATGTAACACACCAGGTTTCTTTTTTTTTTTTTCTTTTCACTTTTGGGTATAGGGGTTTGCCATGACCTACACAGCCCTTGAAGTTCCTGGGGTGAAGGACTCGAGAGGATGAGAAAATAAAGAAAAGAGCTGAGGTCAGGTGGTGCCCTAACCCCCGTGATGGGAGGACAGGAACCGCTCAGCCACCGCGGCACCCTTATTTATATGCTCAGGGTGACGTCAACTTCAACCCCGCTGCATAGCAACCCATTTCTTGGATTGTCTAAGGGCCTGGTGTTGTTCTGGGCTGAAGCAGCTTCTTCCGGTGGCTTCCCTGGGCGCTCTTTGTTCTTGGGATAGCCATGCCCTGGCCGTGCTGCAGCCCTGCACCTGTGGTCAACTTCCAGCTTCAATGGCTCCCACCAGGGGTTGAACCCAGGCCTTCATACTGAGGTACACTCCCAGCCCTTCGTGTGTATAGACAGGGCCTTGCTAAGTTTTCACACTGGCTTCAAATTCGTGATCCTCCTGTCTCGGCCTCTGAGTGCTGGGATGACAGTCGTGTGCCACTGCACCTGGCAATGAGCCATGACTTTTGAGCTGAGAAGCATTAGACTGGATGGACCACATTTTGTGTGTCCCCATATCTGTTCATGGATGCTCAGGTTGCTTCTGTCTCTGGGCTCTCGTGAACACGGATGTTCAACACCCGAGTCCCCATTCTCCTTACTGCTGGGGTGTGCCCAGCAATGGCACTGCTGCCCCTCCATGGCGGTCTGAGTGCCCCAGAGTCTGCCAATCCCAGCAAGAACCCTGGCCTGCTCAGGTGGCTCCACTGTGCCTCCTCTCAGCACGTGGGTCTCACGTCAGGTCAGTCTCGTCCTCTTCCTCCTCTCTGTGCTGGCTGGAAAGCCTTCGCCTGGCCTGAGGGACTTCTACACATTGCATATCCTAGGCTTTTGCCACTGAGGGCGCTGGAAACTCTCACCTCACAGCGTCTGGAGCAGAGGCTGCACTCTGTCCCTGAGCATTTGGAATTGTGATTAGGAGGCCATCCAGCCATGCCCTAGTCCAGCAGCCTGTGAGGAGGCACTGAGGTTCCAAGGGCAGCACACATGCTGTCTCTTTCCCCTCAGGAGACCCAAGGGCCCCTGCCTCCACACACAGTGATACTGTTTCCTCTAGCTCCTGCCTCTCAGCACAGCACGTCCTGAGCCTGCAGCCACACCTGCCATGTGTCACCATCACAGTTGCCAACTGGCCTTTTTGTAACCATCTTCTTTCTTTATTTTTTAATTTCCCACCAGGTTCAGCAGCTCCTGATGTCCCCTCTGGGGCACTGTCAGAACCTGCTGTCACACATCCCCAAGGCCCAGAATTTCAAAGGTCCCCAAACTTGAATAATATAGCTACCTTTCCAAAAGAAAAAAAAAAAAAAAAAAAAAAAAAAAAAAAAACTCAGGGATACTAGCGCTGCTTTATTTTTATTACAGAACAGCTTTTAAGATATAAGCAAATACTAGATAGGAAAAATATTCAGTATATTAAAAAGCACACATACGCTGTCAAATGTAACACAGACAGGCCGAGTTATCTCATAGACAGACGCATCCGTGTCCTGGACAGTGCTGGAGGGACCCACAGTGAGCCCCAGGCTATGCCCCACCAGGCTGCCCTCATGCCCTGAGCCCTCAGCCCCCGAGGCTTCAGTTTTTGCTTTTTGAACACCAATGCCAGCCTTTTAGGTCCAACTGTCCTCATGTTGCAAATCATTGTCGTAACTTCCGGCAGCATGGTGGGGGCTGGGGCACAGTGTTTTCCTCTCTAGCACCCTTTCCCTCCTGCCAAGAGCATGCAGCTCCTCTTGGTGTGACTGCAGATCACCCCAACACGCCCGCCCTCTGAGGTGTGTGTAGAGATGGCCAATGGAACCCTCCAGACCCAGGGCCCAATGACCAAGGCCCAAGAGAGGGCAGATGGCTGGGAGTTTGGCTCAGTGGCTTAAGCACCTGCCAGGCGCAAGGTTGTGAGTTTGATTGCTGGTACCACCAAAAAAAAAAAAAAAAAAAAAAAAAGACAGAGAGAGAGAGACAGAGAGGGCAGATGCGGACTTCTACCCAGCTGCTGCATCTCAGACACCAGGTGCCAGGGAGAATGCAGAGCTCCCAGTGCCCTGCACCTCACCAGCCAGTCCCCTTAGGTCATGACAATGGAGCAGAAGGGCTGCATTGCCCACTGCAGGCCAGCAAGGGCAGGACCCTGTTCTGGCAGGCACGTGCACCCCATGATAGGCAGGCAGCACTGATGTGAGCTTCCTGAAACTTGCCCCTGCTTGGCACAGAGGTCAGAGGTAAGCTGGGCTTGGTCACCATCATGCTCCACACTATAGGACTTGGACACTCACCAACCCTTTCTCTGGGTCCTCCTGACATTCTGGGTGTGACAGCCTCTTCCCATCACCTCCTTCAGGCAACAACTGCCACCATCTGCCCACATTTGAGCCTCCTTGGCCAGGCCCTGCCAGCCTGGGGAGGGGCAGTGTAGTGGCTGGGCATTCCCAATGGTGTTGAGTCTTTCTGCCCTAGTGAGGGCGTCTTCCTGCCCCAGACCAGCTTGGGGCTGTCGCTCACTGCCCTCTACTTCTCGAGCTCTGAGTCTCCACATCCCACCTAGCCCAGCCCTGCCCTAAGCCCTGCTGGGCACATGGCTGGCTCTGGACAGTTCCCACCCCTACACAGCCAGGAGGGGCTCATGTTTCCCAAAGCCCAGTCCCCTATGGAGGTTTGCCTGAAAGTCACCTAAGCTATCAAAGGACACTCAAGGCAACACTGTATGGCCACGTTCTCAAGAAAACAGCAGTGAGCAGGTGGTACCACTGATGCTTAGGGGTTAGGAGTGAAGTCAGTGAGGAGCTCTGGCGTTTCAACCGGAGAGAGGAGCAGCCAGTACAAAAGCACGCGGGAAAGACTCAGGTGAAAGCAAGCAGGGCTAGCAGGAAGCTGGAAGGCCTGCAGCCCGGGCCGGCCGCACAGGGCAGAGGTCCCTTCCGTCTATCCCTGGATGGCGCTGGTGCGAGTTCAGAGACGGGACACAAGCGAACATGCGCCACAGCGCCCGTGTTCCTGTGACTTGTAGTCTCCCAACAAGGCCGAACCCAACTTCAAGGGCGCTCCTGCCCCGCTGCACTTTCCTCGTCACTCACCGTGAGAGAGCCCAGCAACTGAACCCCAGCCACCGGATATCGCAGAAGTCCCGTTCAGGTGCCAGGGCCTGTGCCCGACAGGACTCAGCCCTGGCCCTGAGCGAGGCCTTGGGAGGAGGTGTGGCACAGCAGGAAAGGGAAGCTGAATCAGGCCAGGTCTGATCGGCCGCCGGGCCTCGCAGCCGAGCGGTCCAGCGATGCGAAGCAGGCGGAACCTGGGCTTGCGAAAGCGCGGCGCAGAGCGGTAACCCGCTCTCAGCCTCGCCCCGAAACCTGCGTCCTCGCAACGCGCATGCCCCGCCGCGCCCGCAGCCCCGCCCCGCGCACGCGCGCTCGCCGGGCACGCGCGCTCGCCCCGCCCGCTGCACAGACTTCGCCCCGCAAGCTGGCGAGCCGGTCCCTAGCCATGGCGTCGGAGAGGCTTCCCAGCCGGCCCGCCTGCTTGCTCGTGGCCAGCGGCGCGGCCGAAGGTGAGGCGCGCGGAGCGGCTGCTCGGGCGGGCGCTGGGCTCAGGTGACATCTGAGGCGGCCGCAGGGGCCGGAGGAGGCAGGGTCGTGCCGCGCCTGAGGCGGCCGTTCTTGGGCGCTGCTGCCTGAGTCCGAGGCTCCCGCGGGAGGAGTCGGGGTTCTGGCCACTGCCTTTGTTCCCTCGGGGTAGGCCCATCTTAATCCCGGTCCCCCCTGCTCCAGAAAGCTCTCGGGAAGGCCCGGGACGGGGCACCGGACGGCGGGGTTCTGTATCTCCCGCAGGCGCGTGGAGCCCGGCAGGTTCTGGACGGCGGGGCTGACGCCTTCCCGAGCACCCACACCAGATGCCTGGTGCCCAGTGGGGGGACACTCGGAAAAGTGACCAGCGCGTGGCCCTGCTGTAGGACCCAGGGGTCTGCATGTCGGTATCCGAGAGGGGACTGCGTCGTGGGGTCCTGGCCTGCCCCGTTCTGGGCTCCCCACGCAGTCTCCGGAGGGCGGTGACAGGAGCCCGAGGGGGCGCAGCACTACAGTGTGGGTCTTGTCTCCAGAGGCTGATGAGAACGCCGAGGAAGGCGTGCTGAGGACGTCGGCGGCGAGGTGGCTCTGAGAAGGCCACTAAACTGGGCGGACGGTGGTGGTAGGGAGTGAGGGTTTGGGGTCAGGGTGTGCACAGAGTCTGTTTATTCCCCGTGTGAATTGTTGCAATGACAGTGTCTTAAAAGATGAAAATGAGGTTCAAGGATTGGATTGCAGAGTTAGACCAATGTAGACATCTGGGTGCTGCAGAAGGTAACGCTAGGCGGTGCTCCCTGGAGTCCAGGTGCAGAGCTGTGCTCTCCTGGAGCCTCCAGGACTGGGCAGGCCTGGTTCCTTTCAGAAGGTCCCTTGATGGCAGAAGGGGCAAAATTCCGAGCCCTTGGGAGGAAGGGCTCGTCCTTCCTGGGGTGTGTGTGTGGGGGTGTGTGCTCAGGACACCCTGTGCTCTCCAGCTGATGCTTGTCAAAGCCCCATTTCTGTGGGCACAGGCCTTGCTGCCCCTCCCCAGCTGTGGGCACCTGGGACACTGGGGTGCTGTGAGTGGATGTCTGTCTGTAAGGGAGCCCTGCACTTGGGTTTGCCTCTGGAGATCTCTGGCAATTGTGTGTGAGGATAGAGGAGGTCGGGTGATGTAGAGCCTTGAGAGGGGCTGGCGTCTGTGCAGGTCGGCGAGGGCCTGAAGGCCAAGTTCCAGGCTGGGGACAGAGTCTGGCCTGGTGGGTCGCAGATCTAGCTGTGTTCCTCTGACCTTGTCCTTTGGGTTTCAGCTTTCTGGAACTGAAGGGTTCCAAGGAGCAAGGAACAGCCTGCTTCTAAGGTTGGATCTGGGATCAAAAGAGCCCCCAAGGGTGGCTGCCTTGTCAGACCTGTCCCTCTTCTGCAGGTGTGTCGGCCCAGTCCTTCTTCCACTGCTTCACACTGGCCAGTGCTGCCTTCAACCTGCAGGTGGCCACCCCTGGGGTAAGTGCAGCCCTGCCCGCAGTGGATGCTTAGAGTTCCCCACCTTTTTGGGATGGAGGCCAGGAGGGTGCTGTTGCTCCCTGGGAGGAGTAGGGAGCCTTCTGTGGCCCTGATGGAGCTGGCTTGGGGCGAGGGTTCCACATCTATACCTGGCAACATCCTGAAGTATTGGTCCCCATCCCTGGACTCTGGTCCAACTGGTGCAAGAAAGGCTTTTCACTGTGGTCTACACTTTTAAACAGCTGCAAGTGGCAATTGAGACTCAGGCTACTGGAAGTAACAGACATTTCCAGTGGAAGGGGTCTGGAGTAGACACTTGCTACAAGGATATAGCGTGTGTTTGTGATTTGGCACATTTGATTTGTTTATTTATTTATTTATTTATTTTTTGCGGCACCGGGGATCGAACTCACAGACTCCCGCCTGCCAGACAGGCACTTAAGCCACTGAGTCAAACTCCCAGCCCTAGTTTTTTGAGGCAGGGTCACACTGTGTAGCTCAGGCTGGTCTTGCGCTCGAGTTGTAGCCCAAGATGGCCTCGAACTCACAAGGCTCCTCCTACCTCAGCCTCCCTAGTGCTGGGATTAAAGGCGTGTGCCACCACGCCTGACTTGATTTGTTTATTTATATATTTATTCACTTTGGAGCTCTGATTTGAACCCAGAGCCTTGCACATGCTAGGCCAGTCCTGTGCTGCTGAGGCTCATTCCTCAGCCCATTTTGTTCCTTTTAAAGTCACCTCCTAGGTGGGTGGGATAGTGCTTGCCACTTTCCTAAGTCTGGACCCACATCAGTGACCCCAGTGCTCACCCTTAACTTCTGGGCTTTCCTCTACAGGGGAGGGCCATGGACTTTGTGGACGTGACTGAGAGCAATGCACGCTGGGTTCAAGACTTCCGCCTCAAGGCCTATGCCAGCCCTGCGAAGCTGGAGTCTATCGATGGTGGGCCAGGACGCATTCCTGCTGGGCAACATGTTCCTCCTGGGTTGGGGTTCCTGAGAACTTGGGGCATCAAGGGCTGCAGATGGGTTTGGGATCTCAATGCATGTTCCCATTCTCCCCCTGTAGCCACTGTGGGGCTTGCCTTGAAGCTCTGTACCGTGCAGGGCAGCCTCGGTTCATACCCTGGGCCCTGGAGTTCTTGTGTTCCTCTGGGGGAGGGGTAGGTCAGCTGTCCGTGGGGTTTGGGACAGTGATACGTGATGACATCTGGTTGGTTCCTGGTGGAGGAGGTCCTGCCTTGGCTGTGTCTTTGGAACTGACAAGTGGACTTTCGGCCTGTGGTTTCCCCTCAGGTGCCCGCTACCACGCTCTCCTGATCCCCAGCTGTCCTGGTGCCCTCGCTGATCTGGCCAACAGTGGGTCTCTGGCCCGCATCCTGCAGCACTTCCGATCTGAGAGCAGTAGGTCACAAGAACCGAGGGATAGGCTGGCAGTGCAGGGTAGGGTTGGGTGACTGGTTCAGATTCAGAGCTGGGCATGCCTGATCATTTCCCCTGCCAGTTGGACCTGTGTAGAGTCACGTGATCCTGCCTGGTTAGTGGACAAGTTTGTGTGCCACTTACACTCACAAAGGTGCAACCCTCGAACCTACATTATGCTTCTCCAGCCCTGGCTCTTGAGGGTGCTGGTGGCTGTGCCCTCCTCGGGCCCTGCGTGAGTGAGTAGGTTGCTGATGAGGTGTGCATGGTGTCCATTATGACAAGCAGGATGCTTCTTGGGGACCAGCACACTGTCAGGCCATGCTGCCACACAACACCATTTGTTGGGGAGAACAGTCTCTCTGGGCCTGGACAGGCAGCTGTCTCAGCCATGGCAGCTCATGCATGCCAGGCAGCCTTTGAAAAGTGCCAGTGACCCCACTGCAAGGCCACGGGCACAGTGGCCTCCCCTCTGAGCCAGGGTGATCTGCAGCTGGAGGCCACACTAGCTGTCTCTCCTTCACGTGTACCTGAATCCCAAACCTGGAGTGACCTGGGCCTTAAGCAAACCCTGGCACTGAAGCCCACCTGGGGAGGTGGGTGGTGGCCAGCCTATGGCAGAATGTGGGTGTGGGCGCCCAGGCTGGTGACCCAGGCCTTAGGCCACTTCACCACTTTCAGAGCCTATCTGTGCCATTGGCCACGGTGTCGCCGCTCTGTGCTGTGCCACCAGCGAGGACAGGTCCTGGGTGTTCCACGGCTATAGCCTGACAGGGGTGAGTGTCTCAGGCAGGCCAGCATCTGCAGTCAGATTCTCGCAGCACTGTGACCCTGACGTGCCTGTATCCAGGGCCCTTATCCCCAGAGTGCGGACACGTGTCCAGTGTGACAGGTGCCCACTGAGAGGCTCAGCCAAGGCTGTCAGCCCATCTGTCACCCAAGTGCCCTGATGCTGGGGAGCCAGGCCCTTGGCATCAGAGCTGCCTGTTGTGGGGGACAGCTGGCTTTGCCTCGTCCCTGGTTTTCTGCCCCAGCATCACCCCCCATCCTGTCCTCGTCCTCATGGGTGAGGCTCCTGTTTTGGTGCACCCTGTCTGTCCCTTGGGGCTGAGCTTGGGGGCAGGGAAAGGCAGGGCCAGAGCTGCTGGGGCTGTTGTCTGGCTCAAGCCCCCATCCCCACAGCCCTCCGTGTACGAGCTCGTCAGAGCCCCTGGCTTTGCCCGGCTGCCGCTTGTCGTGGAGGACTTTGTGAAGGACTCGGGCGCTGGCTTCAGTGGTAAGCCTGGCGTGCCCCTAAATGCCCTGTCTGGGTGACCTTGGGGGAAGCCGGCAATGCCTTTGGCCATGGCTCAGGCCGGGCAGGCTGACCTACCCAGATCGCTGGGCCCTAGGCGGGCAGAAGTGGCTAGGAAGGCAGCGGCCTGTGCCCTCTGCTCTCCTAGCCAGTGAGCCTGATGCAGTGCACATCGTGCTAGACCGCCACCTGGTCACCGGACAGAATGCCAACTCCACTGTCCCTGCTGTGCAGAATCTGCTGTTCCTCTGTGGCAGCCGGTAAGGCTTGGGAGACCTGGGCTGGACCTGCTCCATGACTGCTCCTGTGTGCAGGTACTGAGCTTTGACCATGTATCCATCCCGCAGGAAATAAGTCTGCCAGCGGACACTGCCTCTGTGATGTGGCCCAGGTGTCCTCAGAGGCAGCTGGACTCCCTCTGGCACCAAGGATTCCACTGTCCCCCCCGATGAAGCCCCTCGATGGGGCCATGTCCAGGCCACATCTTCGGGAATGTGCTGCTCTCTGGAGAGACCTTGGCTCCCAGCAGTCTCGTCAGGTGGCTTGGGGATAACCCTGAGTGCTGGTGGCCAGATAGTCCTGAGAATTCCGAGTCTTATATTCCTGGAGAACCTGTTGGTGTGCAGAGCGGAATCAGCTGCGGGTATCCAGGAATGGCCCCAGCTTTCAGCCCCATGGGAGGCTGAGGACATCTCCGCCTGCCCAGAGTGATAGGGTTCGATCAAGCCACAGCCCCGTACTCCTGCTGCGGGAGGAGGGGCCTTTGCTGAGGCTGGGATGGTGCTGCGGCCCACATGGCATCAGGAAAGTCACACTGTGAGATTCTTAGAAGAGCCATTCCCATGATGCCCAGAACTGGGCTGTGCCTGCAGAAGCAGCTCTGGGTGGCTTGGGCTCCATTGAGGTGGGGGCGCTGAGTCCTGGTTTCCTAGGCCCTGGACAGGTCTTGGTGGGGAAGAGGCCACAGAGTGGCTGCCTTGGATGCAGCTCATTTGCTTTCTCTTCTGCTGGGCCCCCACTGAGCAGCTGCTGGCTCTGAGTCAGGCTCCCCAGAAGCCCTGGTCCTCCCCACCCAGTTGGAACCTTCCCTTCCCTCCTGATCCTGCATTCCCAGCTTGACTGGCTCTGCCACAGCCGTCCCCAGGCATGGGGTTGGCTCCTCATGATAGAGATGTGGGTGGGAGGCCCCTCAATTCTGCTGGACCCAGTGGAGGAAGACAGCAAGGCAGCCCCACCCAGGGCTGCTCCCACCACCTCCCAGTGTCCTCGGCTGCTGCCATCCAAGTCGGGCTGCTGTTTCCACTCCTAATGTCAATGCACACCTTGACAACACTTCAGAAACCTGAGCCGTGTCCTGTCTTAGTCCATCCAAGCAGTCGTCACAGAAAGCACAGCCTGGGTGTTCTGCAAAGCAGAGAAGGGCATTTCCATGGTTCTGAAGGCCGAGGCCGAGGCCGGGGCAGCAGATCTGTCTGGTGAGGGCTTCCTGGCTTTAGGCTGCTCTTCATGGCATCAGGGTTGGATGTTTGCTGGGGCTGATCCTAAGGCCCTAATTGCACTGCCCTGGCCTGACCAAAGACCCTACAGTGCCAGGGCCACTCTTCTGTTGTAGTTCCAGGGGACATGGATGCAGAGACCATGGCCGGCATTTCAAACAGTGTGACATCTGCTGAGCACCGCCTGCCTGACCCAGCCTGCGGGTGTGTAAGGTGGTCCCACAGCGCTTCTCCTCTAGAGGCTGGGCATCCACAGGACAATGGGGGACAGAGCCTCCAGCACCATGGCAGCGGCTGAGTGGGCAGGCTTTTCCATGGCCTAGGTTGTGTTTATAAACAGAGCCTATGTCACCAAAAAAGTGGTATGTGTATCCTCGGGGCAGAATTAAAAGGGACACATTGACTCCTGTGATGAGTATCACGGTATCCTTAGTGTTTGTTTTTTTGGGGGGTACCAGGGATTAAAGTCACGACCTCGCTTGCCAGGCAGGCGCTTATGCCACTGAACTAAATCCCCAGCCCCTCCTTAGTATTTTTAGTGTCAAACAGGAAGGAAGCTGACGCAGAATTACCAAGGCTGCACCTTGGTGCTGTGAGAGGAGCCAGTCACCAAGCGCCTTCAGTGATGCCGTTTACAGGAAACATGCAGGAGACAAGTCAGAGACAAGGAGGTCACTGCTGGCTGTGGGGTGTGGGTGCTGGGATCCAGGAGCTGGCACTGCAAGTACATGAGTGGGCGAACTTGCATTTGTGAATTACGTCTGTGTGTGTGACCTGGTCCCATCCCTGGGCTGCTGAGGAATAGGAGGGACCTGCCAGTGGCCCTGCCCAGTTCTCTGACACCAGCCCGAGTATCAGTGGCACCCCGTAGGCTGTGGCATGACAAGTAGGAGAACGTTACTGTCCAGCTAGGTCTTGACCCCTGAATGCCACTCTGCCCCAAGGCCACCTCCTGTGGAGGTGCAGGTCTGTGGAGGCTGGGCTGGGGTACGGAGGCAGAGCAGCTCACGGTGGGTGTTTTGGACCTGGCCGGAAGCTGCTCCCCGGCTCTCCCCAATTCCGGACCCCAAGTGGCAGCTCAGGTCCCCCACTAACTGGAGCCTGCTGTGCCCTGGCCCAGGCCTCCTTGTAGCCTGGCCTGAATCCAACACCCTTGCCTGAGTATCTCTGTGAGCCGCCTAGGGCCCCGTGAGCACCTCCCAGGTTCTGGGTCTCCCTGCATAGCCTCAGAGCTGGCTGCAGTACACTGTACTGCCCTGCAAGTGCTGCTAGTGCTCCCCACAGGAACCTGCCCTGCTGGCCTTGGCTGAGGAGCCGCCACAGCTGCACCCCCACAGGCTTAACCCCACCCCAGGGCAGCTGTAACTGCAGGCACATGGTACAGGTAGCCTGGGAACAGGAACCCTGGCCAGAGATGCCCTGGGTTGACCCTGCCAGCAGGTCCTAGGAAGAACGGGGGTCTCAAGGAGAGGGCATGGAGGTGGGGGAGGCCAAGGCTGGGAGAGAGAAAGGAACACGAGACGAGTATCCGGTCAAGTCTTCGTTTATTGCTGAAGTGTTCACAGCTTATATAGAAGCTGGAACGGAAGCTGTCATCACAGAGGGGTGTGGAGAGCACCGATAGGTTGTCATTTCCTGGCGGGACAGGGGAGGATCATGGGAAATGTAGGCTTGCAAGAGAGGATCATGGGAGATGTAGGCTGACACACCTAATGCCCACAGGGAGGAGAAAAACGGAGGAGAGAGCGCGGCAGCGGTGAGACTGTTGCACCGCTCCCTACACTGGGCCAGGGGCCCACCTTCAAGGCCAAGGCCTGGGACTTAGTGGTGAGCACTTCAGCTCACAAGGCCCTGGGTTCCACCCCATCACCACCTGGGAGCTGGGCTGCCAGGGTGACCCTCACTGGGGACCTTGGGGATCTTGGCCCCAACTCCACCTCCTAGCCTGGCCCAGATCCCAGCCAACAGTAGGCACAGCTGCAGACGTGGGTGACAAACAGCAAAATGAGACAACACAAGAAAAGCAACTGCTTTAATGCGTTAGGCAAAGTTTTACATAAAATCAGAAACCTATGATCCATCCCTGTCCAATTGGTAAAAAATGCCAGATTCCACAAAGCCTTGCACACAGGTGGCCGCCAGCCATGGGCAGTCCAGCAGGTCTGGGGTACTCGCTCCGATGCACTTGACGCAGGCTACTTTCCATTCTCTGCACTGAACATTTTTTCCTGGAAAAGAACACAGTGAGTCGTCCCCAGCCCTCGCTGGCCCTCTGAGGCTGCGGCCAGGCCAGGCCCCTCTCAGCAGGCCACCTGCTGTATGGGGACCCAGAGCAAGTTGCCCCCTCTGCTCCGTGGCTTCGGCCAGCGTGTCCGGAGACCACCTGCGTGGGACTCACTGTCAGCATCCGCTCCAGCTTCACGGCATCGGCAGCGAACTTGCGGATCCCCTCGGACAGTTTCTCCACAGCCATCTGGTCCTCGTTGTGCAGCCAGCGGAAAGACTTCTCGTCCAGGTGTACCTGCTCCATGTCACTGGCCTGGGCTAGTGGGACACCACACCCTCTGTGCCTGCCCTGGTCCGAGGCCTGGCATCACCCATCAACCCTGGGTCCCCACCAGGCTCCGTGGTTAGTGGGACGCGGGCAGTGACCCAAGTGAAACGCACAGGAAGATCAAGCCCTCCCAAAGCCTCAACTGAGCCCTGAGCTGCACCCGCACCGGGGGGTCCACAGCCTCACGTGGCAGAGCATTGGCCACGGCTGGGCCCAGGCCTTACCCGCCTTGACTGAGAGCATGGGCACAAGCTTGCTGCTGTCCTTGAGCAGCTCACCCAGGAGCTTGGGCGCTATGGTGAGGAAGTCACAGCCGGCCAAAGCCTTGATCTCGCCCGTGTTGCGGAAGGAGGCGCCCATGACAATGGTCTTGTAACCAAACTTCTTGTAGTAGTTGTAGATTTTGGTGACGCTCTTGACCCCTGGGAGAGACCGCACCGTGTCCCAGGAGGCCCTAAGCCCCTCCTAACCTTTGGCCCCAGCCCTGCCCTCACCCATGACCTTAGGGAGCAGCTCACCAGGGTCCTCCAGGGGCTCGTAGGATTTCTTGTCCGTGTTCGCCACGTGCCAGTCCAGGATGCGCCCCACGAAGGGGGAGATGAGCGTCACACCCGCCTCGGCGCAGGCCACGGCCTGGGCGAAGGAGAAGAGCAGCGTCATGTTGCAGTGGATGCCATGCTGCTCCTCCAGCTCCCTGTGGGGACAGGGAGGTGACTGCAGGCCACGCACTGCCACAGCTCCAGGCACCAGCGTTTTCACATGGGCCATGCCGTGGCCTTGTGGGGCGGGGGTGCTGCTGTGATAGGGGAGCCTGGAATGCTCTGCAGGGCGACCAGGACACGCTCTCCATCGTCCACACCACAGCAGGGCCTCAGACAAGACAGGTGCCGAGGGCCTGCATGTCTGTCACCAAGTCACAGAACAGGGCTGGGCTCCCAGCCTGAGGTCACCACACCATCTCTGACCACAGTGGGGACCCACCCTTCCTGGACCACAGCCCAGTACCCATCCTGGCAACCAAGGCTGTCCTGGGGTGCAGGCTGGGACAGACTTGCTCTCCAGGGGCCCACTTCCGAGGTGCCCCACCAGCTGGCCACATTGGGAGTCCAAAGGCAGCTGTCCCAGCCTGCAGCCCTCCTCTAGCTGCGTGACCAGCGAACACACTCGCAGAATTTGCCCACCAGCAACCGACATACAGCACACGCAATGGCACTCCTCAGGCCTCTCGCCAACCTCAGACTGGTGAGTGAGCACTTCAGAGCAGTTTCCCTTGGTTACTCAGCTTTCCTGGCTCTTCCACTTTAAGCACGTGTTTATATAACCATGGTTTGCTGCTGCTGCTTTTTCCCCTTTGTCTTTTTTTGAGACAGGGTTTCACCATGCAGTCCAGGCTGGCCTCCAACTTGAGCAATCCTCCTGCCTCAGCCTCCTGAGTGCTGGAATTACAGGCGTGTACCACCACGCCCTGCCAACCATGGTTTGCTTTCTGTCCACTAGGCAAACTGAGATGTAAGGTTTCCCGGTCAGGTGAAGGCACACTGCTGGGTGGGCCTGGGCAAAGCGCAGGCCCCAGCCTGACAGCTCCCACAGGCAGGGCCACTTACCTTCCAGCCTGGATTCCCTCCCAGGTGGATGACAGCTTGATGAGAATTCTGTCCTTGCCAATTCCTGCCTCCTTGTACAGTTCAATGAGGCGCCTGGCTCGGGCCACCATGGCATCCTTATCAAAGGAGAGCCTGATGAAGCAAGGAGACCACACGCCCTCCGGTCACAAGCCAGGAGTAAGGTGCCCAGAGCTCTGCCCACGCAGTCAACAAGGTGAGAGACCTCAGCAGGGAGCTCCGGACACCCAAGTGGCTAGGAGGATCCTAAGGAGCAAACCTTGTCCTCCTATACTGACCCTGTCCCCAGGGATAGAAACCAGACAGGTGGCCTAACAGCACGCCGCCCCCTCCCCACCAAGCATTCTTACCTTGCCCCTTCCCCCTAAGCATTCATACCTTGCATCTACTTCTGTGGATACACGGCCTGGAATCTTCTTCAGTATTTCTGCCCCAAACAACACGAAAAGTTTATCAATAGCATTTTTAATCTGGTCCTCTTGTGACCTGAAATTCAGAGGGAAAAACTAGGTTAAGAGGGTTAGGAGCTTGTGAGATTACACAGGAGCTGACCAAACAGTAGGATTCCTTTGTCAAATTTTCCTCTATGTGTGTGTTTTTTTTTTTAATTCTAAGAACACTTTTGCTAGGCATGGTAGCACATGCTTTGAAGTAATCCTGCACTCTGAGAGGCTAAAGCAGGACGGTCCCAATGTTAAGCCCAGCCTGAGCAATTTACTAAGACCCTGTCTCAAGATTAAAAGAATTTGAGCCAGGCGTGGTGGCACATGCCTTTAATCCCAGCACTCGGGAAGCTGAGGTAGGAGGAGCGTTGTGAGTTCGAGGCTGGCTTGGGCTACAACGTGAGCACAAGGCTGGCCTGAGCTACACAGTGCGACCCTGCCTCAAAAACTAGGGCTGGGAGTTTGGATCAGTGGCTTAAGCGCCTGTCTAGCAGGTGTGAGGTTGTGAGTTCAATCCCTGGTGCCACGGAAAAAAAAAAAAAAACCAGGGCCGGGAGTTTGCCTCAGTGACTTAAACGCCTGTCTGGCAGGCGTGAGGTTATGAGTTCAAGCCCCGGTGCCACCAAAAAAAAGATTAAAAGAATTTTTTTACATGGCTGGGAATGTAGCTCAGTGCAAAGGCCTTGGATTCAACCCCCAGTGCCAGTACAAAAAATGGACAAAACCATTATTCACTGTGTGAATTGTACTCAATAAAACCTGCCTTGTAGAGTGATCTTTTCACCCTCTCCCAGGTTGCACACGCAGACACCGGATGCAGGGCAGGTGCTGCTCCAGAGGCAACAGTCTGAAGGTCCCCTCCAGCCCACTGCCCAAGGTGACACTTCACCAGTGTCCCGTGCTGCACACAGGCCAGCAGGTGTGGGAGCAGAACCCACCCCAGGACCTCCCGCAGCTCTTCTGGGGTACGGGGTACGAGGAGCAAAGTAGACGGGCAGGAGGGAGACCCGAGTTCAGAGCGGCTGTCATGTGGTCCAGGAGACCTGGTGAGCTGTCAGGAAGGTCCATTTCTGCCGGGAACCACACCACCAGCTGGGCCAGGCGTGGCCCTGAGCCATGTGTTACCAGCAGAAGGAAAACTGATCTATGGAAATCGAGGCTGGGTCCGTGGCTGCCTAGGTGAGAACAGGACCAGTGTAAATAGCCACTGGGGACGGCTAGGCAGGTTGCAGGAGCAGTGCTGCACAGATCTGCTGCTAAAATAATAAACGACCGCAGGAAGGCAGAGCAGTGTTCCGAAGCCGTGGAGTCTGGGGTGCCGCCAGCGCCCCTTGCCACACTGGGTGCAGGCTATCAGTGCAAAACTCACTTTATAAGGCAACAAGAGGCCAGGCACAGTGGTGCTCGCCTGTAATCCCAGCGCTTGGGGGGCTAACGCAGGACAATCGGCCATGAGTCCAGGCCAGCCTGAACTACACAGTGAGACCCTATCTCTAAACAAACAAACATAAGCTGATGAGAGCCCGGCATGGTGGCATGTGCCCATAATCCCAGTCACCTAGGAGGCTGAGGCAGGAGGATTACAAACTGGAGGGCACACTAGGTAAGTTAGCAAGACCCTATAGAAAGAGAGAAAGAAAGAAAAAGCAAGCAAGAAAGAGAGAGTTGGGACTCACATGTGGAGGGGTAAACCTAAATCCCAGCATTCAGGAGGCTGAGGTAGGAGGACCACAAGTTCAAAGTCAGCTTGGGCTACATAGCAAGATCTTATCTCAAAAAAACAAGAATGTGCTAAGGAATAGCTCAGTAGTACAGCGGCCTGGCTTTAACCCCTAGTACCACAAATGCAAAGTATTGGGTAGGGAGGGCAACAGGCTGAGGAGACCAGTGGAGCTTGCTGGCCCCAGCCACACTCACCCGCCTAGCTTCTTCCCATAGGCGATAGCCGCCTCCACCAGCCCTTGGTAGGCGGGCATCTGCGCCGCAGCCAGGATCAGGGACGGGTTGGTGGTGGCATCCTGGGGCTTGTACTCATCAATGGCTAGAGAGAGAATGTTTGAGAGCAGGAACATAAGTTGGGCATTTGCTTCCACCCAAGCCCAGCAGGGATACTGCCCCAAGCACTCCCCACCGACAAGGGAGTGACGCGACCAGAGCCCTACAAGGCAGTGCGAGACATGAGGGCAGTCACTGAAAAACGTGCGTCCTGTGGCTCAGTGGCCTCTAGGTGGCGCGCTGGCCCAAAACCTGCGACGCTACAGGCGGCTGGCGGCAACAAACACTACACTACTCCTTTTTTTTTCCCTCGGCACCAGTGATTGAACTCACAGCCTCACGCCTGTCAGACGCCTGCTTAAGTCACTGAGCCAAACTCCCGGCCCTGGTTTTTTGAGGCAGGGTCGCATTGTGTAGTTCAGGCTAACTTTGCGCTTGCTGTTGTAGCGCAAGCCGGCCTTGAACTCACAATGCTCCTCCTACCTCAGCCTCGAGTGCTGGGATTAAAAGCGTGGGCCACCATGCCAGGCTTCACTGTACTCTTTGAGTACTGAGATTTGAACCCAGGGAGCCAGGCGTGGTAGCCCAAGCCTTTAATCCCAGCACGAGGGAGGCTGAGGCAGGAGGATTCTTGTGAGTTCCAGACCAGTCTGGGCTACAAAGTGAGTTCAGGGTCAGTCTGAACTGCATAGTGAGACCTGGTATCAAAAAGTAGGGCCAGGAGCCAGGCGTGGTGGCGCACGCCTTTAATCTCAGCACTCGGGAGGCTGAGGTAGGAGGAGTGCTGTGAGTTCGAGGCTGGCCTGGGCTACAACACCAGCGCAAGGCCGGCCTGAGCTACACAGTGTGACCCTGCCTCAAAAAACCAGGGCTGGGAGTTTGGCTTAGTGGCTTAAGCGCCTGCCCTGGCAGGTGCGAGGTTGTGAGTTCAATCCCCAGTACCGCGGGGGGGAAAAAAAAAAAAAAAAAAAAAAGTAGGGCCAGGAAAATTCAGGCATAGTGGCACACGCCTTTAATCCCAGCACTCGGGAGGCTGAGGTAGGTGCAGCGTTGTGAGTTTGAGGCCGGCTTGGGCTACAAGGAAAGCAAGGCTGGCCTGAACTACATAGTGTGACCCTGCCTAGGAAAAAATAGGGCTGGCGGGAGTTTGGCTCAGTGGCCTAAGCACTTGCCTGGCAGGCGCGAGGTTGAGTTCGATCCCTGGTACCACAAAAACAAAACAAACAAAAAAATCAAACCCAGGGATTTCCTACTGAGCTACATCCACAACTCTTGGTTTTTTGTTTGTTTGTTTGTTTGTTTGTTTGTTTTTGAGACAATGTCTCACTGAGTTGCTCGATCACCTAGGCTGGGCTTGAATTTACTGTCTTTACGGCCTCCCGGAAGGCTGGGATTATACAACCACACTGGGCTGCACTGTCTCTTTCTCAGAAATCCAAGACGGCAATAGGGCCTGGCTAGCAACAGGGTTTAACTGACCCATCATCTCAATGGCAGACAAAGGTCCAGTCTTGCCAGGAGATAAATTTATTATTTGACAGATTAGTCTTTTTTTTTTAATGGTACTAAAGATTGAACCTATCACCTTCCACTGAGCTACATCCCCAGGCCTTTTTAATTCTTTATTTTGAGACAGTCTTGCAAAGTGGCTAAATTGCCTATACTGAGTTCCTTGGGATCCTCCTGCCTCATCCTCCCAGAGTGCTGGGACTGAAGGCGGTGCACCACTACGCCCAGCTCAACAGATTAGTATTTCCAAAGTATTCTTTAATGACAAAACTATGGTGATAGAGAACAGATTACTGCTTGTCAGAGGGCAGGGTACAGCAGCCTCAGGAGCTCTTATATTCTGACTGTTGTGGACACACAGATCTGAGTTAGAAACAGTTGCATATGCACCCCTAATGCAGGCAGGAAACTAAGGACACTGAGTCGGGCCTGCATGTGGCACACTTCATGCCAGTGCTGGCCTCTTGGTTTGGCCATCACTGGGAAAACTGGGCAAAGGGTTCATGAGCTCATTTTGTAACTTCTTTGGGTCTATAACTGTGTTTCCAAATAACAAGTGAAGAGAAAGTGTGTGCTCACTGGTGATCTGCTCAAAACAATGTTTGCTTGTATAAAATGATGCCTGGATAAAGTCGGCTTTCAGCAAACTGCTTCTACCACAACTGAAAACAAAACCAGAGGCCTAGGGAGGGTGGAGCTGTGTTTAGCATGTATTTTCTATCCCCACCCCCATCCCCAGCACTGCCAGGAAAAAAAAAAGAAAGAACCCCATGAAGGTCAACAGATACATTTCAGGGTCCAGGGACTCTTAACTCTTAGACTTAATGCAAAATGAGGGGAGTAAGTTGTTCTGGAAAGAGAACCAGAGTTTTTTGTTTTTTTGAGGACCAAAGAGCTTTGATTTTATTTTTAGGGGCCTGTGACCCACATAATAAAGAACCTAAACCAGCACTTATAGCACTTATAATCCTAGTACTTGGGAGGCCGAGGCAGGAGGACCACTGCCAGTTCAAAAAAATTCTGACTCAAAAAACCAAAAGGGAATTAAAACCTCTATGCACAAAATACCGATCTCAACCCAGCTCCACTGTTTACAGTTATACACTTATGAATCTATCCTTTTTCTGTATGTTCCCAAGGGTGAACAAATGTATTTTTGGCTTTTTTCTGTTTTTTTTTTTTTTTTTTTTTTTTTGAGACAGGGTCTCAATATGTAGTTTGGACTGCCTCGAACTACTATGTAGCCCATGCTGGCCTTGGTGATTCTCCTGCCTCAGCCTCCCCTGTGCTGGGATTAAAAGCATGCATCATCATGCCTGGCTACAGATATATTTTCAACAAAGTTGTTAATATTCATTTTAGAAAGCCAGCACTTGGTTTAGAGCCCTTTCAATAACAGCATTCCCGGTCCTGCCTTGGAAAAGACAGCCTGGAAAATCCAGTCAGGGTCCTGCACTGCCAGAAAGTTTAACAAGTGGTTTGGCTTTGCCTGAGGGTAAGCCAGCGGGGCCCACAAAATGCAGACAAGGCTCTGGCTACTGAGCAAACATACCACCTTACGGGGAAAGAGCTGAGGAGCAGAGCCAGCTGCAGCTCTGAGCACTTCCTCCTTAGGAAGATGGTTTCTAGACACACAGGTCACCCCAGCAGGCCAGAAGCACCTCACTGTTCTTGGGTCAGGAGTTCCTGGAGCCCTCTGGGGCTTGTCAGACAGGCCTGGTGCACACTGCTAGACCCGAGCCAAGCACGAGCTCCATCTTTTATATCTGGGCAGCCAAATACGACTAACCACGCCCCACGGCTCTGCTAGATAAATAATGTGCTTACTCAGTTACCAAGAGGAATTAAAGCCTGTTTCTCAAGTCACCATGAGAAAGCAAAAAAAAGGAAGCACTTTTGTACTGGGCACTCACATCTGCAGATATTTCGTGGGTTTTCCTGAAAGTCGTGTTGCACCGCAGATCAGGGAGCTACGGACTAACAGTGCAATCCTTCTTTACACTTCTGTCTTCTGAGTTTTCTACTAGCCCAGGGAAATCTGAATTCTAACAGATGACCTTTTGGTCGGCCCTGGGTCTGCCCACCCACACGGAGATTGTGGGGCCAGGTTGGGCACCTGCCGCAGGCGGCCAGCAATTGTCCACGCAGAAAGGCGCGTGCAACAGGCTGGAAGGCAGGAGCTGTCCAAAGGCCCCCGTTGCCGCCCGGTCCCACAGCAGGACCTGGGCCGCGCCTGGGCCACCTGAGGCCAGCGCGAATTCTAGCACGACTCCCCCACCCCGCAGCTGCAAAACCGCTCCGGCCCTCGGGCGCCTGCCGACAACTCCAGCCAGGCCCCCTGCGCGACACACCTCACGCCCGAAGGCCGGGGCGCCGCCAGTCCAGCCCGCGCGATCCGGAGCGGCGGACCCGGGTGGCGCCTTCCGCCTTCTCCACCCACCGCCCGCAATCAACTTCGGCCGGCCGGTGCCCAGCCCCAGCCCCAGCGTCCTCTGGGCCTCGCCTCTGGCGCCGCCTCCAGATCGCGAGCCGGAACCCGGGCTGCCGCGGGCGCGGAGGGCGCAGGCGCCGTGGGACCCGCCCCGCGGCGCTCACCGTGGAAGTCGCCCGTATCGGCCACCACTGTGGTGAACTGCTTGAGCTGGTCCAGCGCGGACTCCATCCTCTGCCTCTTCACCGGGGAGCCCGACATGGCGAGACGCGGGCAGGGGCCAGCAGGAGCGCCGGGCCCAGAATGCCCCGCGCGGCTGGGCCAATCGGAGCGGCG
Source organism: Dasyprocta punctata (assembly GCA_004363535.1). NCBI lineage: Eukaryota > Metazoa > Chordata > Mammalia > Rodentia > Dasyproctidae > Dasyprocta > Dasyprocta punctata. The sequence goes on along the minus strand of RJWM01009926.1, from coordinate 7,512 downwards.
GGAGACGAAACCCTGCCCCGGAGACACGCCCACCTCGGGACAGGACACGCCCCTGGAGACGAGACCCCGCCCCTGGAGACGGTCCTCGCCCCGAGTCCGGCCTCCAAATGCGCCACCTCCCGCAAGTCCTGCCACTGCCGCCATGGGTGAGAGCAGCGCCGTGTGACTCAGCCACCACCCCGGGGTCTCATCCTGCCAGGCTGACAGCCGTGCGCGCGCCGCGCGGCACGCGGTGTGCTCAGGAGCGCAGCATACCCCTGGGAGCGTGTCTCATGTCGCTTCCTGGCCCCTCCAGGCCACCAAGTTCTGTGTGCTGTCTCCCCCGGGTTGAGGTCACTCTAACATACCCATATCCCGAGTAAAGAGGCAAAAACAACTCAGAAACGACACCTGTTTGGCATCCACCATTGTGTGTCTGTCAGTGTGGTGGTGCATCCCAGCACTCAGGAGGTCGAGCCAGGGGAATCGCCAGGAGTTCAAGGCCAGCCTGGGCTACACAGTGAGTTCAAGGTCAGCCTGAGCTACAGAGTGAGACTTTGTCTCAGAACAACACAAAGTGACAGACACAGAAAACCGCCCACGGGACTGAGGAAGACTTGCACAGCAGGCAAGGTGCTAAACCCAGAGAGTGTGTGGGTCAGGGGGAGTGGCTCAGCAGAGACAAGGAACGGAGAAGCTGCAGGGCAAGAGTTGAGAAACCGCACAGAGCAAGGCCAACTATGTCAAAATATCCAGCACCAGTAGCTGAAGGTCACCCTGCCCCACCAAGACCCTGAGGCAGACGCAAACCCAAAAGTACCTGACCCTGACCCAGTCCAGCTTTGGCCCCACCCATAGGCTTTCAACTGGGTGACACCTTCTTTAGAAACTTTCTGTGGTCAAAAATACCCCTCCTGGCCAGACGTGGTGGCGCTCGCCTGTAATCCCAGCACTCTGGAGGCTGAGGTAGGTGGAACCTTGTGAGTTCGAGGCTGGCTTGGGCTACAACGCGAGTGCAAGGCCAGCCTGAGCTACATAGTGCGACCCTGCCTCAAAAAACTAGGGCGGGGAGTTTGGTTCAGTGGCTTAAGCGCCTGTCTGGCAGGCATGAGGTTGTGAGTTCAATCCCTGGTGCCACACATACAAAAAAAAACCCCTCCTGACCTGGCGTGGTGGCGCACGCCTTTAATCCCAGCACTCGGGAGGCTGAGGTAGGAGGAACGTTGTGAGTTCGAGGCCGGCTTGGGCTACAACGTGAGTGTACAGCCAGCCTGAGCTACATAGTGTGACCCTGTCTGAAAAACTAGGGCTGGAAGTTTGGCTCAGCAGTTTGAGCACCTGCCTGGCAGGCACAAGGTTATGAGTTCAATCCCCGGGACCACAGTAACAGCGACAACAATAGGAATACTCCTGCCAGTTCTCAGCTCCACAACCCTCTGAAGTTCCTGGAGCAGCAGGAGACTAGGATGCGGCGAAGGTGGCTGGGAAGCAGGCTGACCTGCTCGCTGCAAAATCCCAGGACACGTGCACAGAGCAGGTCCCGGAGCCCTGCACATGGACTTCTCCTGAGAACCGCACAGGTTTTCCACGGACGGCGGCTGCCGAGTGCCCTGCCATGTCCACGGTGTGTCCTGTCCTGCACAGGTGGCGGCACCCTGTGGAGTGCACAGAACTTCTTCCCTTGGTGCCTGATCTCTGTGCCTGCATCACAGTATTGAGAACAAAGAAATGGTCAAAGGAAGCTCGCACTTGATGATGTTGTTTTTATTTTCACAATTCTTCCATGCATTACTGTAATGCATACCAGAACATAGAACTACAGTGGTGTGCCTACCGTACAATCAGTAAAAATTATAGTACTGTGAACAAAGTGTAATGTACAGAAAAAGAAGACATTGAGGCTCTATAAACAAGATGTACAGGCACAGTGACGCATGCCTGTGTTCCCAGCACTCAGGAGGCTGAGGCAGGAGGATTGCTGCATATTCGAGGCCAGCCTGGGCTACAAAGTGAGTTCAAGGCCAACCTGCACTACATAATGAAACCCCGTCTCAAAAAGACAAAAACAAAACACAAACAAACAAATAAACAAAATGACTCATAAGTCTGAGCAGTAGGTGGTAAATTTATGCGATGGGTCATGCGTTCAAACAGTCATTAAACAGGTGGTTAAATGAGGGCTGTCTGTGCTGATTCCCCAGCCTTTACTTGGCCCAAACGCTCTCTGCAGAGCCTGTTCTTTTCCTGTCTTTAACAAACCTCGCTGTCTGTCATTTGCACTTGTCTTGACCATTTCTTCACTCAAGACAGAAAGAACGTGGAACCTGCCTCTGAGAGGAGACTCGGGCACCCCAAGCCCAGTAACACTGGGACCTTAGTGACCCAGTGCTGCCCCTGCCAACCCTGAGTGCTTCTCTGCTCCGCCCCGTGCAGCGTTCCTGTGCTGCTTCTGCTTTATTTATTTATTTATTTATTTATTTATTTGTTGGTGTTTTGAGACAGGATCTCACTGTGTAGCCCAGGCTGGCCTCTACCTTGACATGATTCCCCTGTCTCCCTCAGCCTGGCCTCCCAAGTACTGAAATTACAGGCATGCACCACCACACACAGCTCTTATATTTTGAGACAGGATCTCTCTAAGTCACTGAATTGTCAAGGCTGAGCTTGAATTTGCAGTCTTCTTGCCTCAGCCTCCCAAAAGTGCTGGGATTCAGGATTGAACCACCACCCCTGGCTCAACGAGTTTGAGCTGGACAAGAAGCCTCAGACTTCCTGAAGAGCGGGGCCTGCCGGCTGGGTCACCATGCCAGGGGTGTTATCTGGCAGAGCCATGGGTGAGTCCCACTTGCCTCTGACCTTAGGTCTGACCACAGGTGCTGATAAAGTGAGCAGAGCCTCAGGGGCACCCTGGACTTGGTCACCAGGGTGAGTCCTGGATTAGTGGTGTGGGAAGTAAAACGACAGCAGCGGTCTAGATTCCCAGCCCTGGGACCTGAGGTTTAAAACAGCAGCTAGAGCCAGGTGCAGTGGTCACACCTGTAATCCCAGAACTCGATGAGGCTAAAGTAAGAGGATCTCAAGTTTGAATCCAGCCAGGGAGGTTTAGTAATTTATTTATTTATTTATTTATTTTTTTGCGGCACCGGGGATTGAACTCACAACCTCACGCCTGCCAGGGCAGGCACTTAAGCCACTGAGCCAAACTCCCAGCTCTGGTTTTTTGAGGCAGGGTCGCACTATGTAGCTCAGGCCAGCCTTGTGCTCACATTGTAGCCCAGGCCAGCCTCGAACTCACAGCACTCCTCCTACCTCAGCCTCCTGAGTGCTGGGATTAAAGGCGTGCGCCACCACACCCGGCTGAGGTTTAGTAATTTAGCACAACCATGTCTCAAAATTTTAAACAATATAAAATGCTGGGGATGTAGTTCAGTGTGAAGATCCCCAGTTTAATCCCGAGTACTGGAAAACAAACAAACAAACAAACAAAAAAGACAAAAGCTAGAGACTTCCAGGTGTCGCCCAGGGACATCTGGAGCTGGACCCGTGAAAGCTGGCCACCAAGTGTCCCTGGAAAGCACTTTAGTTACTTTTACCTTGGCATCCTGGGTCTTGAAAGAGATGAGATAGGCTCTGTAAATTTAGGGCTAACAAACCTTGCTTTGATGACTTTTCTAAACGACATACCTACACCCAAAGTTTAGGGTAATGCAGGGTGCAGAGGTGCAGGTCAGCACATTCTAGCTTCAGTCGCCTATTGAGCACCCGTAGGCCCAGTGAACAGCCACCGTTTCTAGCAAGAAGCACTTTTATGTCCCATCTCAGGGGAAAAAATCATGTTTTTAATGAGTAATAGGTGAAGGCCAGAGGAGTTTGTCCTTTGTCCCTGTGGTGGTCTGACCACAGCAGTTCCAGCACCAGCTTGGAAGGAAGTCTTGGAGACATCAGAGGACAAACAGCAATGAAAGAAGAAAATCAGCTTTTTATCAATACCAGAGCCAGGCAACGCTTCATTTGCTGGGCCAGGACACACGTGCTGGCGGGCTGAGCAGAGGGCTCGGCTTTGTGGACAGAGCAGAAGTGGCGAGAGCAGAGGCAGGGCCACCAAGAGGGCGTCATGATGGCGCAAGCCTGCAAACGCAGCGCTTGGAGCCTGAGACGAGAGGACTGCAAATTCTAACCCAGCCCGGGCAATTTAGCACCTTAGGGAGATCCTGTCTCGAAATAAACCATAAAAAAAGGAAGAAAGGGAAAAAGAAAAAATATATACACAAGATAGTTAAGATAGCTATTCAGCTGGTTTCTCTGAGTTCATTGAAAAGGTTTGTGCCAATATTGTTTGTGCAAGATATCATGCCTATATCTTGTATTCTGAATAACTACTATGAAGACAATAATATGAAATGCATTAATCATTGTAACTCTCCTACTAGCCTGTTTTGAAACTCTGTTTTATTCTTATGTTTATTTTTTTCTTTCTCTTTAAAATTTAAAAAAAAAAGAAGGGGGGTTTATAAAAACCATATCCCGCTAGGCCAGGGATATAGTTCAGCAGCACAGTAGCTGTCTGACAAGTGCGAAGTCCTGTGTTCAATTCCTGGCACCAAAACAAAAATAAAAACAAAACCACTAGGGAACGTAGCTTGTGTGAAGACCTTGAGTTCAATCTTCAGTGCCACAGAAGAAAAGAAGCAGGACAAGCCAGGTGTGGTGGCGCACGCCTTTAATCCCAGCACTCAGGAGGCTGAGGTAGGAGGAGCATTGTGAGTTCAAGGCTGGCTTGGGCTACAACGTGAGCGCAAGGCCAGCCTGAGCTACATAGTGTGACCCTGCCTCAAAAAACTAGGGCCAGGAGTTTTGTTCTGTGGCTCAAGTGCCTGTCTGGTGGGCGTAAGGTTGTGAGTTCAATCCCCAGTGCCACAGGAAAAAAAAAAAAAAAAAAAAAAAGAAAAGAAAAGAAAAGAAAAGAAGCAGGACAAGGAGCAGACAGCCCTTCTGAGGCTACTCTGGGAAAGCCGGGGCCATGCGGAGTGCTGTCTGGGAGGCTGCCCAACTCCCTGCGCTTGGAGCTAACCCCCTCGAAACAGACATGGACCTCCTGATTCCAGGAAGTTTGGATAACAAACAGCTTTAGCTTGGTGACGTGGAACTTTAGCTGAGTGTACCCATTTTGGTGCTTTCCTGACCCCCTGAGGCCTGTGGCAGGAGCTTGTCCCACACAGTGGCTTCCTATCACCTGTATTTCTGTTGCTTTTGCTGCTCTGTTAAGTTTTACAGGGCTGGAATGAAGCAGGGCCTTGTGCAGGCTGGGCAGGTGCTGTGCATGGTGCTGTGCGGCACAGGAGGACCAGGCACAGCTGAGCTCTGACCTGTGAAACGCAGGGCCAGCCTCTCCCCAGGGCACCCTAAGCCCTGACCTTGGTGGCCCACACATGCAGCTAGGGTAGACAGATTACCCTCTTGCAGAAGCCCCCTCCCAGGTTGAAGTCAGCTGGCAGAGCTGCCTGGGGCAGTGTCCAAGAGCCAGGCACGCACAGGGAGGACCTGGAATGCTTGTGCCACTGGATCACAACAACCAGGAGGCCTGGTGGCCACACACAGGTGGCAGAGACAGCAGAAAACAGGACAAACAGCTAAGTGGACTCCAACCTGGGGTGGCCAGACATGATGGGTGTTGAAACAGGTGATAGCCATGGTACCTTGGGAGGTGACACAAAGGCTACCCTTTCACCTAGCAACCAACTCTGCTGGGGCATGCTGGGGGGCTGGGAAGGATGGCAGGGGCCAACTGGGCTGACTCAGGAAGGACAAAACATCCAACACCAGGACGTGAGGAGGTTTGCTTTGGCTCGCAGTTTCGAGGGTTCAGCAATGGTCGGCTGGTAGAAGGGCCTGGAAGAGGAAGACTGCTCATCCCGTAGCCTCCAGGAAGCAGAGAAGAGGAGCCGGGGACAAGAGCACCCCTTCCAGGTCACATACCTCTGACCTCCAGCAACCAAGGCCCACTCTTTTTTTTTTTTTTTTGTGGCACAGGGGATTGAACTCACAACCTCGCGCCTGACAAACAGGTGCTTAAGCCACTGAATCAAACTCCCAGCCCTAGTTTTTGAGGCAGGATCGCACTATGTAGCTCAGGTCGGCCTTGCACTCACATTGTAGCCCAAGCCGGCCTCGAACTCACAGTATTCCTCCTACCTCAGTGATGGGATTAAAGGCATGCGCCACAACGCCCGGCTCCAAGCCCCAAACTTACCGGCACATTCAGACGTGGACTCAGCAGCAGATGAATCCAGTGCTGAGTGCAGCACCCCATGATTCAACCACCTTCCAAACAGATGAGACTTTGGGGGGACTTTTTTTTTTTTTTTTGCAGCACCGGGGATTGAATTTACAACCTTGCACCTGTCAGACAGGCGCTTAAGTCACTGAGCCAAACTCCCAGCCCTTGGGGGGACATTTTATTTTATTTTCTTTTGTTTTGTTTTGTTTTATTTATTTATTTATTTATTTAATATTTTATTAATAATAAAAGACAAGACAGAAGAGAATCCCCCATACTTGCTACATTGCCTGCTATAAAGAGATGCTTGGGTTGCTGCCCAGAGGCCTGGCCAAATCTACAAAACAAAAGTTGGTTGATGTTCCTTGGTTGCTATTAATCCAGCCAGACCTCCGAAACAGCAGGTTGCTTACGTGGGTGGGGGGTGTGTGTGTTAGTGTTTGTCCCCGATTCCAAGCCCGCGCGCCGGTGCCGCGCGGGCCGGGCGGGGGTCCCGCGAGGGGTCCTACTCGTTCTCCTCCAAGGTCCTGATATCAGGACCCCAGAGGGCAGTCCATATTGCTTCCTGATCCGTGCCTGCGCCGCGCAGGCCGGGCGGGGGTCCCGCCTTGTTTTATTTATTTTTTGAGACAGACTCTCTCTGTGTAGCTTTGAACTCACTATGTAGCCCAGACTGGCCTCAACCTCAAAATGATTCCCCTGCCTCAGCCTCCTGAGTGCTGAGATCACAGGTATGCACCACCATGCTTGGAATTGACATGTCCTGTATTTAATGACAAATGCAAGATGGGAAGAGAAATCAATCAGTTAACAACCCAACAATAAACTACCTTGAACCGGTGGTTTAAATCTCGTCCTAAGTGGGGTGTGGTAGCCTTTAATCTCAGCACTTGGGAGGCTGAGGCAGGAGGATCACTGCAAGCTCAAAACCAGCCTTGGCTACAAAGTGAGTTCAAGGCCAGCCTGAAAAGCATAGTGAGACCCTGTCTCAAAAAATAAGGCTAAGCCGGGCGTGGTGGTGCACACCTTTAATCCCAGCACTCGGGAGGCTGAGGTAGGAGGAGCGTTGTGAGTTCGAGGCCAGCTTGGGCTACAACGCGAGCGCAAGGCTGGTCTGAGCTACAGTGTGCGACCCTGCCTCAAAAAAACCAGGGCTGGGAGTTTGGCTTACTGGCTTAAGCGCCTGCCCTGGCAGGTGCGAGGTTGTAAATTCAATCCCCGGTGCCGCAAAAAAAAAAAAAAAAAAAAAAAAAAAA
>RJWM01009925.1:0-65989 GCA_004363535.1 Dasyprocta punctata | reverse complement strand
GCGTTTTGTTTTTTAAATGTATTTTTATTAGTACATATTTGCTGTATATAATGATCACATTCATCATAGGCAATTTGTACCAGTACATAATATGTCTTAATTCTTCCTTTTTTCCCATCACCCTCCCCTCTTCAACCATTTTTCCCCTCATTTACAAAAACTTTGTTTCCATTTTCCCCCTACGAGTCTCTTTTTAAAAAATCCCTTTCTTTTCATTTCCACCCTTCTTTGTTCCCCTTCCCATTTGAACATAGTCTTCGTACTTCCCAATATCCTGTTTTGATCATTGTTTACCCTTTGGATTTTCATACAAGAGAAACAATATGTTATTTAAATTTGTGTCTGATTCATTTCACTTAAAATTATGGTCTCAAGGTGCATCAGTTACCTAAAAATGACTTAAACTTATCTGTCTTTGTGGCTCAGTAGTACTCCTTATATATAAATACCACACTTTTTTTTCCACTCATCCATTGGTGGGCATGTGAGCTATTTTCCAGATTTAGCTATTATAAATTGTGCTGCTATAAACATGGGTATACATATAGCACTGCCATAATGATGCTTTTAACTCTTTAGGGAAGATACTTGGAAGGGACACAGCTGGGTCAAATGGAACCTTGAGTTTTAGTTTTTTGAGGAATTTCCATACTGATTTCCATAGTGGTTATACCAATTTATACTCCCACCAACAATGCAGAAGGTTTCCTTTTTCTGCACACCCTTGCCAATATTTGTTGCTTGTTGATTTCTTGATTATAGCCATTATTTCTGGAGTGAGGTGGAATCTCAGTGTTGTTTTAATTTGCATTTCTTTTTTTTATTTTTAAATTTTTAAATTTTTTTATTTTAAATGAAATAAAACAAAATAAAATGGAACAAGACAAAACAGTGAGAACAATATTGAATTTCAAACATAAGACAGAAGGAAATCCCCCATAGTTGCTATATTCCACATTGTTATCCTCTAAATAGATGCTCAGACCACCAGTTTTAGGCCTGCAAAATCAATTAAACGTTAAGCATTAAGTTGTTTTTTTACTTCAGTTGCTATCTTCTCAGCCTGTGTTCCTCCAAATCAGCCAGTTGCTTACCAATTTGCATTTCTTGAATGACCAGTGATGTTGAACATTTTTTCATATATTTATTTGCCATTTGTGCTTTTTCATCTGTTCATTTCAGATGCCCATTTAAAAAATGTATTCATATATATTTGCAATTCACGCAGTTTACAATCATCTTGGAGAATGGTTACATGTATATATCACAACTTGTTTCTTGTTTTTAGAATTTCCTTCCCTTTCTCTCTCCCTCCTTCCTTCTTCTTCCAATTCCCTATCCCATTTTTCATTCTTGTTGATATTATTAATCTTAGCTAATGTTATGACGTATGATGTTTATAGTAACTAAGGTTATTAGGATCCTGTACAGGGCGTTATCTTTGTTCTACTTATTTCCCCTTGCTCTCCTCCTCACTCTTCACACTTTTTCCCATTTCCCTGTTGCAAGAAATGCATGTCATAGTCCCTCTGTCCATCCTTTATTATTATTTTGTTCATACTTTGCCTCACTCAAATGAGAGATAGCAAGTGGTATTTAAGCTTGTGTATCTGGTTTATTTCTTTTAATGCTGTATTTTCTGGGTGTATCCATTTTCCTTCAAATGTCTTAAATGTGTCATTCTTTATGGCAGAATAGTATTATATATAGATACCATTATATATAAATACCACATTTTCTGTATCTGTCATCTGTTAATGGATGTGTAGGCTGTTTCTAGGATTTAGCTGTTACAAGTTGTACTGCTATAAACACTGCTATGCATGTATTGTTATAATATGATGTCTTGCGTGCTTTGGGGAAGATACCTAGCAGGGTGATTGCTGGGTTATTTGGAATTTCTAATTTCAGTTCTTTTGGAAATCCTCATACTGATTTCCATAGTGGTTGTACTAGTTTCCATTCCTACCAACAATGAAAGAGGGTTCCCTTTTCACCACAACATGCCAGCATTTGTTATTGATTTATTTCCATTCCTACCAACAATGAAAGAGGGTTCCCTTTTTACCACAACATGCCAGCATTTGTTATTGATTAATTTCTAAATGATTGCCATCTTTCTCAAGTAAGATGAAATCTTAGCCTTGTTTTAATTTGTACTTATCTGGTGACCAGAGATGGTGAGCGTTTTTTATATATTTGTTGACCATTTGTATGTCTTCCATTGTGAAGTGTCTATTCATTTCTCTTCCCCATTTCTTGACTGGATCTTTAATTTTAGGTAGATTAATTTTTTTGAGTTCTTTGTATGTTTTAGATATTAATCCTCTAAGGAGTAACTGGCACAACATTTTCCCATTCTGTAGACTCTTCACTGTACTGATTCTTTTGCTGTACAGAAGATTTTATTCTAGTATAATCCCATTTGTTAATTCTTTCTGTTATTTCTTGTGCAATCGAGGTTCTGTTTAGAAAAGCCTTTCTTTCCTGCACCTGTCTTCAAGTATTTTACCTCTTTTATCTTCCAGTAGGTTTAATGTTTCTGTTTAATGTTTAGATTTTGTTCCATTTTGATTTTAATTTAGTATGTGGTGAAAGATACAAGTCCAGTTTCAATCTTCTGCATACAGATAACCCTTTTCCCAGCACCACCTTTTGAATGGGTTGTCTTTCTTTTTTTTTTTTTTGGCGGCACCAGGGATCAAACTCACAATGTTGCGCCTGCTAGACAGGCGCTTAAGCCACTGAGCCAAACTCCTGGCCCTAGTTTTTTGAGGCAGGGTCGCACTATGTAGCTCAGGTCGGGCTTGTGCTCATGTTATAGCCCAAGCTGGCCTCAAACTCACAATGCTCCACCTACGTCAGCCTCCCGAGTACTGGGATTAAAGGCGTGCACCACCATGCCCGGCTGGTTGTCTTTCTTCTAATGTATGCTTTTGGTCTCTTTGTTGAAGATCAAATAGTTGTAAGTGTCAAAGGAAGTTTCTGTATCCTCTAGTCTGTTCCACTGATCCACATAAGTACTGTTTTTGTTCCAGTACCATGTCATTTTTATCACTATTGCTTTGTATTGTAGCTCGAAGTCAGTTATTGCTGTGCCTCCTGCTTTACTTTTATTGCCTCAAATTGTTTTTCCTACACTGGGTCTCATCTGGTTTTATATGATTTTTATTATTTTTTCAAGATCTGTAAAGTTGTTGGTATTTTGATTAGGGCTGCCTTGAATGTATACACCAGTTTTGGAAATACGACCATTTTGACAATATTGATTTTGCCTGGCCAAGAGCTGGGGATATCTTTCCATTTTCTGATGTCTCTTCAATCTCCTTTCTCAAAGTACTGTAGTTTTCTTTGTAGAGATCTTTCATTTCCTTGGTTAGGTTAATTCTTAAGTATTTCATTTTTCTTGAAGCTACTGTGAATGGTATTGTTTTTGTAATTTCTTTCTCATGCCATTCATCATTGATGTACACAAATGATTTTTATATATTGATCTTGTATCCTTTTACATTGCTGAAGTTTTTTTCCTTTTTTTTTTTTTATTTTTATTTTTTATTTTTTGTGGCACTGGGGATTGAACTCACAACCTTGCGCCTGCCAGGCAGGCGCTTAAGTCACTGAGCCAAACTCCCGGCCCTAGTGTTTTGAGACAGGGTTGCACTATGTAGCTTAGGCTGGCCTTGTGTTCACGTTGTAGCCCAAACTGGCCTCGAACTCACAATGCTCCTCCTACCTCAGCCTCCCGAGTGCTGGGGTTAAAGGCGTGCACCACCACACCCAGCTGAAGTTTGTTATTAATTCCAAGAGTTTTTGGTGGAGTGTTCTGAGTTTTCTATATAGAGCATCATGTCATCTGCAGTCTTTTTTTCCTATATATATCCCTTGTTTCTTTCTCTTGCCTAATTGTAATGGCTAATGTTTCAAGTACTGTGTTGAATAGCAGAGTGATAGTGGACAGCATTGTCGTATTCCTGATTTTAGGGGTATTGCTTTTAGTATTTTCCCCCTTAGCATGATGATGGCTATTGGTTTCTCATATATTGCTTTTATCATATGCAGGTATGTCCTTCTATACCTATTTTCTTCAAGTTTTTTTTATTATCATGAAAGGGTGTTGGATTTTATCAAAAGGCTTTTCCACATCTATTAATACGATCATTTGGTTTTTGACCTTCGTTATGTTTATGTGATGTATTGCATTTGTTGTTTTATATATGTTGAATCATCCTCGCATCTCTGGCATGAAACCTACTTGATCATAATGTATGATCTTCTTGATAATGTGCTGCATTCTATTTGCTAACATCTTGAAGATTTTTACATCTATGTTCATGAAAGAAATTGGCCTATAGTTTTCTTTTTTAGTTGGGTCTTTATCTGGTTTGGAGGTCAGGGTGATACTGGCTTCCATAAATGAGTTTGGAAGCACTCCATCTCTTACTTTAAAGAACTTGAGTATTGGTGATATAACATTCTTAAAGGTTTTGTAGAATTTAACAGTGGATCCATCAGGTCCTGTGGTTTTTTTTAGTTGTTAGTTTCTTTATTACTGTGTCAATTTCATTATTTGTTTTTGAGTTGGTAAGCATATTTATGTCTTCTGGGGTTAGTTTTGGTAGCTTGTATGTATCTAGAAATCTGTCCGTTTCTTCAAAATTTGCTAATTTGTTGAAATATAATTTTTCAAAGTAGTTACTATCTTCTGGATTTCCACAGTGTCTGTTGTGATTTCACCTTTTTCATTTCTAATTACATTAGTGTATGTCTTTTCTCTCTTTTGGTAAGTCTGCATAGGAGCTTATCTATTTTATTTATTCTTACAAAGAATCAGCTCTTCCATTTGTTGATTTTTTTCTTTTACTTTTTAAAAATTTCTCAATTTCATTGATTTCTACTCTCATCTTTGTAATTTATCTCTTTAATTTTGGTGTGAGACTTGTTTGTTGTTTCTCAAATAGTTTAATCCCTGGGTGTGGTAGTATACACCTGTAGTTGCCTGGGAGGTTGAGGCAGGAGGATCATAGTGAGTTTGGGGCCAGCCTGTACTACGTAGCTAGATGCTGTTTCCAAAAAAAAAAAAAAAAAAAAAGACTCAAGACAAATCAAGTATTTTAAGATTTTTGTTTTGTTTTTAAATAGATTTTCTTTTCTTTTCTTTTTTCTTTTTATTTTTGTTTGTCTCTGAGACAGGACTTCACTTGCAGTTTAGACAGGCCTTCAACTCACTTTGTGGCCCAGGCTGGCCTCAAATTCACAGCAATCCTCCTGCTTCAGCCTCTGAAGTGCTGGGATTACAGGCTGTTTTTGTTTTTTTGGGACAGGGTCTCACTATGTAGTGCAAACTGGCCTTGAACTCACTTATGTGGCCCAGGCTATCCTCGAACTCACAGTGATCTTCCTGCTTCAGTCTCCTGAGTGTTGGGATTACAGATGTGTGCCACCATGCCTAGCAAGATTTCTCATCATGTTGTCTATTTGAGTGTGGTCTGTTTTCCTAATTTGAGCATTGATTCAATGAATTTTCCTCTTACAACTGCTTTCATAATGTTCCAGAAGTTTTAACAAGTCATACCATCATTATCATTAATTTTCAGAAATTCTTAAATTTCTTCTTTGATTTCTTCTAATGACCCATTGGTTGTTTAGGAGTGTATTGTTAATTTTTCAGGAGCTTTTGCCTTTCCCAAGATTTCTTCTGTTGTTGATTTCTGTTTTCATTGCACAGTGATCTGGTGGTATGCATGAGATCCCTTGCTTTGCCTTGGGGAGGTGAGGGAGTTCAGAGATCTTCTATTTCCTTGCTTTGCTTCCCTGTTCTTCTATGTGTATCTGTGTTTATTTGTTTGTATACGTGTATATATGTGTGTGTGTGTGTGTGTGTTTAAAAATTATTCATGGCCCCCTCTTTTTTCCTCTGCTGTTTTTGGGAGTTATGCATGTTGGGGACTAGAGAGCTGAAGAGAGTTTATGGCTTGTATGAGGATTTTTAGTTGGATGTTACTTCCCCATGAGTAGTTTTCAGCTTTGTATGTCCAGTGCTAGTATTTACTCCATTATTTACTTCAGGTGATTTTGATTCTGTCCCTATGTTTTGCTGAATTACTTATGTTTATAGCAGCATCCGTAGATTCAATCCTACAACACTTCTATAGGATAGTCCTTCCAGTTACTCTTCCATGTTTTGTCTATTCTCTGTGCACACTGTGACAGTTTATTATCTGTGGTTGTACTGCAGTGAGGTAGTTGGGGTGGGGTGGGAAGGATGGGAAGTGGTTGGATGAGGAGTGTTAGACATTAAGGGGGAGTGTGAAGGGGGAACAATGGTAGTTGAGAGAAGGTTTGATTTGAGGTCTGATTTTATGGGAGTACTGTTTTAGTTGAGTTGCAGGGTTAGTATCAAGAGTTTTCAGAGGATATTTTATGGGGAGAAAGCAAGATATGGGGAAAAGGGGGTTTATTTTGTTACTGAGGAAAGTTATGTGATTGTCAGAACTTGCTAATAGGGAGGACAATAAGGTAGGTAGGATATGGAAAAACCAAAGACTTAGGATGAAGAGGATCGAGGATTAATACTTGGGAAGACAGGAATGACTGTGAGGGAGTTAAATATGAAAAATTTAAGAACTTAGGAGGAGTTGTTTATGTGTTTGAGAAAACAATAAAAAATTTGTTGGTAATTTCTTGGAGGTTTTGGGTGAAGAAACTAGATAGAGAACTAAGACAAAGGAGAGAATCTAGATACCTGTTAAATGAGAGCAAGTGAAAGAACAAATGCACAAAGTATCAACCTAATAAACACAGGAACCCATAAAAGAACATAGCATAACCCTTTACTAAATAAGTCAAGAAATATGCAAAAACTTAAACCAATAAAATGTGCAGTGGGAATGCAGAGTAAATACTCCAGTGGGACATTGGATATGTGATTCCCAAGTAGCTTCTTTGCTGGAAAGTCTGAGTACTCACACTCCAGTAACACCTCTGATCCTTCCACCACAATACTGAAGTTAACCCAAACTCAGGACTTTTTTCTGCCAGGTTGCCGGCTGGCCTGGCTTGGCCTTGCCTTGTCTTATCTCACCTTCCCTCCCCTTTCTTCCCCTCCCCTCCCCTCCTGTCCCCTCCTGTCCCCGCCTCCACTCCCTTCCTCACTGTATAGTTGAGACTGGCCTTGAACTCCTTATGTACCCCAGACTGGCAATCCTCCTACCTCAGCCTCCTGACTACAAGCATGCACCACCATGGCTCACAGTTGCAGGCATTCTTGCAGAGTGCGGTCCACGCCAAGCTCTTGAGTTAGGACCTCTTGCTAGCCTTCTATCTGGATGTGATGGTGGATTTGGCAGACAGGTTCACTGGCACTAAATTGTCCATTGAGGCAGGATTATTCCTATGCTATCAAATCAGCCATAACAGTAACAGGCTAATCTGTTTCAGTGGTATCTATGAAGGATAGTTGAGAAATAACATACCATGAGACCCTGTTTTACATCTCCTTTCAGCCTAGAGAAGAAATCCAGTTACACCATAAGCATCATAACAACCCAAGTGTTGATCCACAATAAATGTGTACTAAATGCGATGGCTATGTCTCCTGTACTTGTGAAAAACAGCATTCAACAGTAATTTTATAGACTCAGTCATCTAAAACTCAGGAGGCTTGGAACTAGGTAAAGCCAGAGCAGGTAAGAGAAGAGAAAGAAAAAAAAAAAAAGAAAGAAAGAAAAGAAAAAGAAAAGTGGTATGGGAGGAGGAAATAGGAGGGGGCAAAGGATCCTATTGATGGTAAATGAATTTTGTTATATATTTAGAAGGGCAAAGCAGGAAAAATGGCATGAAATTGGTAGTGAGAAATGGGGATGGAAAAAGATTCTATGATCGATATATTAGAGTGAAAGTTAAAAAGGGAGACAAATGAAAATGTAGACAGGAAAGAAGAAAGATTGAGAATGAATGAAACATAAGAGAAAGAAGTCTGGCGAAGAGATATGAATAAAAGTGGGAGTGATACAAAGGAACAAGGAGAATTCCCTTAGCCTCTATATTGGGAGAAAAAAGTCAAGAGAAAGAGAAGCAACATATACAGACATGCTCATAAAAGAAAAAAAGGTAAAATAATGGAAAGTTTGGTAGAAAATGTACAGGAGGAAGAAAACAGCAAAGAGTAAAGAAAGTAAAAAAGTTTAAAAAGTGAACTAGAAACCAAAAAGTAACACAGTCAAATAAAGACTAGTAAAAGGAAGTTTTCTATTGTTTTAGACATGTGGCTCTTTTCCTTAACCTAAGGTTAAGGAGCAGAGCTCAGGCCAGGAGCTATCTTTGTTCACGCTGGAAGGCTAAGGTGGCAGTCTGCCCCCAGATCCATGCTGGGTATAGAGATCCGCCTACAGTGGGAACATGGCACCAATGTGAGCTTCCAGTCCTCTGTAAATTTAGGCTGAAACCGGTCTCCTTCTGCAGGAGACTGTTTTGTCTTCACTAGCCCCTGCCTGTCAACAGGGCTGCCCCCAGTTTGCTCTCCAATGGCTGACAGTCTTTTGGGACTGTCTTTCCCTCATCTACTCTAGGAACTTGGCAGTGTGAAGCAGCCAAAGGACTGTTCCGGGTCCCAGGTTGAAATACTCAGCCCTACCCAACAGTGGCATCCCCACCAGCTCCTGCTCCACACAACTGTGACCTTGTACTTGTATCGAGATCACTCACCAACTGTTGACTGTAGAAGGCTGCTCTAAAAGCAGTGTCTCATTCTCTTTGCTGGCTCCATCTGCAGAAGACTGTCCTGGTCCTGGTGCAGTTCTCAGTGAGCAGAGAAGTTGTTAGTTTCAACTTGCCTCCCTGCTGACAGCTAGCCAGCTGCCATTGGCAGCATTTCGAGGTCTCTCCTCCATGGTAGGATCTATTTCTTCTATGTTACTTGATCCTGTTTTCTTCTCTGTCATTACCTCATGGTGCCTGTGTATCCTTCACTCACTTTGATTCCTCTCCAAGTTATTTTCCAGACTGTAGATATTTTGTCCTGGAGGAGCTGAGTTGGTGGCACTCACTGTGCTGCCATTTTGGGACCTCCAAGGAATTGCATTTCTAGATACCCATTTTTGGTTTGGGTCTGAGGTGTTAGTTCTTTGTCTGCAGAGTAGCTGGTAAAATTTTTTCCCCATTGTGACGGTTGTGTTTGCACTTTGTTGGTGGTTGCTTTTGCTGTGCCAAAGCTGTTTAATTTGATGTGGTTCCAGTTGCTGGTTCTTTGTAGGGTTTCCTTTGTAACTGGGGTTTGATCCATAAACTCTGCCTAGACCTATGTCTTCAAGAGTGCTACCTATTCTGTTATCCAGCAGACTGTTTCTGTTTTAATATTTAGATCTTTGCTCCATTTTGGTTTTTGTTTACTGCCTGATGAGAGATATGGGTCTGCGTTAAATCTTTGGCATGTGGAAAGCCAATTTGACTACCACCATTTATTAAAGAGGCTGTCATTCTTTCAGTGAAGATGTTTGGCCTCTTTGTGAAAGATAAGCTAACTGAGTGTGTCAGGAGTTGTTTCTGCATCTTCTGTTCTGTTCCACTGAGTGTCAGGTCTGGTTTTTTTTTTTTTTTTTTTTTTTGCCAGTATCATGCTGTTTTTATTATAATAACTTTGTAGTATAACTTCAGATTGGGAATTGTTATGCCACCTGCTCTGACTTTGTTGCCCAGAATTGCTTTTGCTATTCTGGGTGTGTTCTGGTTCCATATGAGTTTTAGGATTGTTTTCTGAAGTTCTGTGAGGTACGCTATTGGTATTTGATTGGGATTGCATTAAATCTATATAACAATTTTGGAAGTATGGCAATTTTTACTATGTTCATTTTGCCTATTCAAGAAAAGGGGATATCTTTTTTGTTTCTTTTTAAAAATTTTATTCTTTTCTAATCAGAATTTATTGGTACATTTTAGATGTACACAATGTTCACATTCATCGTAGAGAATTTGTACCTGTACATGGTATAAAATTGTTTTAACCATTCCTCTACCCTCCCTTCAAACCTCCTCACCTCCCCAATTAAAAAACTTTGTTTTCTTTTTTTTTTTTTTTTTTTTGTGGTACCGGGGATCGAACTCACAGCCTCATGTCTGCCAGACAGACACTTAAGCCACTGAGCCAAACTCCCAGCCCTGGTTTTTTGAGGCAGGGTCGCACTATGTAGCTCAGGCCGGCCTTGCGCTCGTGTTGTAGCCCAAGCCGGCCTGGAACTCACAACACTCCTCCTACCTCAGCCTCCCGAGTACTGGGATTAAAGGTGTGCATCACCACGCCCGGCTACTGTTTCCATTTTTTAATTCTTTCTCTCTCTCTCTCTTTTTTTTTAAATTTCTCTTTTCTCTCTCTGCTTGTTCCCCTCCCCATTTGACCATTTTCTTCCTATTTCACAATACCTGTTACACATTTTGGTCCTTATTTACACTTTTGGTTTCTCACACTAGAAAATCAATGTGGTATTTACACATGTGTCTGATTTGTTTAACTTGACTATGGTCTCAAGGTGCATCCATTTACCTAGAAATTTCTCGAGCTTATCCTTTATGGCAGAATAGTGCTCCATTTTATATATATATATATATATATATATATATATATATATATACATACATATATATAAACACATCACCTTTATTCACTTACCAGTTGATGGGCTTTTGGACTGTTTCCAAGATTTGGCTATTACAAACTGTGCCATTATAAACATGGGTGTGCATATATCGCTGTGGTATGATGCTTTTAATTCTTTTGAGATGATACCGATAAGGGGAATAACTGAGTCAAATGGAACCTCTAGTCCTAGTTTTTTGAGGAAGCTCCACACTGTTTTTCACAGTGGTTGCACCAGTCTACACTCCTACCAACAGTGGAGAAGAGTTCCTTTTTCCCCACAGCCCCACCAGCATTTGTTATTGGTTGATTTTCTTTCCTTCTTTTCTTATCTTTTCTTTGCTTTCTTTTATTTTAAAGAGAAACCCAAGAGAAATCAAGAAGCAAATAAACCAAAAAACAACAAAAGCAAAACGACAACAACAGCAGCAGCAATAATAACAATACAGGTTTTCAAAACAAGAGGATAGGAATTTAACAGTGGTTGTTATATTGCATATTGTTATCTTCAAAATAGTTGCTCAGGTTACCAGATACAGAAATAAAACAAAACAATAAAAAAGAACAAAACATTGGATTTCAAAAATAAGACAGAAGGAAATCCTTTACAGTTGCTATAATACCTATTGTTATCCTCCAAATAGATGCTCAGACTACCAGCTTTAGGTCTGCAAATATAATCAAACAGTACAAGCATGAAGTTATTTATTTATTTTTTATTTCAGTTTCTATCATCTCAGCCTGAGTTCCTCCAAATCAACCAGTTGCTTGGCGGGGTGAGGGTGGGGCAATTGTTCTTCTTGTCTCGCAGCACGCACACTGGCTGGCTCATGGGACGGTGTGGTTTGGCTTCTTGATTCTCTTCCAGTTCCCCATGGTACTGTTGGAAGGCATGGTTTCTATTGCTTGATTTCTTGATAGTAGTCATTCTTTCTGGGGTGAGATGAAATCTCAGCATTGTTTTAATTTGCATCTCTGTCTTTTTTTTTTTTTTTTTGGTCCCAGGGATTGAACTCACAACCTCGCACCTGCCAGGCAAGCGCTTTTATGCCATTGAACTAAATCCCTGGCCCTGTTTTTTGAGACAGGGTCTCACTATGCAGTTCACCTGGCCTTGAACTCACTTTGTAGACCAGGATGGTCTCAAACTCACAATGATCCTCCTGCCTCAGCCTCCAGATTGCTGGGATTAAAGGCATGCGCCACCTCGCCTGGCAATTTGCATCTTTTGAATGACCAGTGATATTGAACATTTTTTCAAATATTTATTTGCTGTTTGTACTTCATCTGAAAGGTGTGTATTCATCTTAGAGTCCCATTTTTGGATTGGGTCTTTAAATTTGGGGGGTCACCAGGCATGGTGGCACACGCCTATAATTCCAGCACTTGGGAGGCTGAGTCAGGAAGATTGTTGCAAGCTTGAGACCACTGTGGTCTACAAAGCAAGCTCAAGGTTGGCCTGAACTGCATAGAAAGACCCTATCTCAAAAAGACAAAAAGACCAAAGGGAAAAAAAAAGGGTCTGATTTTTTTGAGTTCTTTATATGTTCTTGATAGTAATCCTTTGTATGAGAAACAGCTGGTAAAATTTTTTTGCCCCATTATGAGGGTTGTTTCTTTACTCTGTTGGTGGTTTCTCTTGCTGTGGAAAAGCTTTTTTAATATGATGAGATCCCAGTTGTTGATTCTTTGTGATAGTTCATGTGCAATTAGGGTTTTCTTCATAGGGTCTTTGCCTACACCAACGTCTTTAAGAGTTCTGCCTATTCTGTCTTCCAGAAAATTTACTGTTTCTGTTTTAATATTTATATCTGATTGATTTTGATTTCAGTTTTGTACATGGTGAAAGTATGGCTCTAATTTTAATCTTTGGTATGTGAAAAGCCAGTGTTCCCAGTGCCATCTGTTAAAGAGGCTGTCTTTCTTCCAGTGAATATGTTTGACACCTTTGTCAAAGATAAGGTAGCTAAGTATGTCTGGAGTTGTTTCCTCATTTTCTAATCTGTTCCATTGATCCTCAGATCTGTTTTGTTTTGTTTGTGTGTGTGTGTGTGTGTGTGTGTGTTTGTCAGTACAATGCTGTTTTTATTTATTTACCTATTTATTTATTGGTACCAGGGATCGAACTCAGGACCTCGTGCTTGCCAGGCAGGCGCTTATGCCACTGAGCTAAATCCCTGGCCACAATGCTGTTTTTAATCATAATAGCTTTATTGTAAGTCTTGTGATGCTCCCTGCCTTGCCTTTGTTGCCCAGAACTGCTTTTGGTATTCTGAGTCTCTCCTGGTTCCAAAGGCGGTGAAATTTAGGATTGTTTCTCTGACTCTGTGATATATGCTATTGGAATTTTGATCAGAATTCCATTACATCTGTATTATAATTTTGGAAGTATGGCCATTTTCACTATATTGTTTCTTTTTACCCAAGAGCAAGGGATATCTTTCCATTTTCTGATATCCTCTTTGACTTCCTTTTTTCAGAGTACTATAGTTTTCTATGTAAAGATCTTTTACTTCCTTTGTTTGATTGATTCCTAAGTATTTCATTTTTTTGGATGCTGTTGTGAAAGGTATTTTTTCCCTAATTTCTCTCTCAGTGAATTTGTTACTTATGTGTAGGAAGACTATTGATTTTTGAGTGTTGACTTTGTATCCAGCTGTGCTACTACTGAATTTGGGTATTAATTCTAGGATTCTTTCAGTGGAGTTTTTGGGTCTTCTATGTAGAGTATGTCATCAGCCAATAATGATAATTTAACTTTTTCCTTTCTTATCCATATTCCTTTTATTTCTTTCTCTTGTCTGATTGCCCTGGATAATATTTCCAGAACTATAATGAATAAGAGTGGTGATAGTGAGCATTCCTTGTCTTGATCCTGATTTCAGAGTGAAAGCTTTCAGTTTTGGACCATTTCGTATGATGTTGGTTGTAGGATTATCATAGATGACTTTTATTAGATTGAAAGAAAGACCTTGTATTCCAGTTTCCTGTAGGTTTTTTTTTTTATCATGAATAGGTGTTAGACTTTGTCAGATGCTTTTTCTTTGTCAATTGAGATGATCATTTTTTTTTTGTTCTTGGTTCTGTTTATGTTCTATTACATTTATTGATTTGCATATGTTAAACCATCCTTGCATCCCTGCAATGAATCCGACTTGGTCATGGTGTATAATCTTCTTGATCATTTGCTGCATTCTGTTTGCCAATGTCAAGTATTGAGAATTTTTGCATCTATATTCTTTATGGAGATTGACTTGTAGTTCTCTTTTTTTGTCAGATCCTTCTCTAGTTTTGGAATCAGGGTAACGCTTGCTTCCAGGAATGACTTTGGGAGTATTGCTTCCCTTTGAATTTCATTAAATAGTTTGAGGAATAGTGGCACTATATCATATCTAAAGTTCTTATAGAATTCAGCAGTGAAGCTGTAGGCCAGATCTCAAGACAAAAGGCATAACAAATGCAACCTTTTCTGTTTATTAGGGATGAAAGATTGTATCCTATTTGACCTAGCACCTAGTTATTTGGTAGTGGACTGTAGTATTGTTTACAACCCTCAGGCAATCTAGGTAGTGGCATATAAGGAAAATTAATGGATCACAACAACTGTGTCACCGTGGCTAAAGTTGTTCAACTCAGAAAAGGTAGTAGGATTATTGTGGGTGATGGTTCTGGGACTTTCAAATCTGTAGAAATTCAGCTTGACTCTTACATCTGGTCATGAGAGACAGAGGCCTGAGTCATTTAGCTTATAACTCTGGGTTTTTCTTGCCAGCCTGACCCCTGTTCTTGACCATGGACATCTCCTGTGGTCGTCCCCCAGCCAGTCTTTATGGGAGTTTAACCCTGTTAAGCCTAAGATGAAGTCAACCTGCAGCTTCTCTGAGACCCAGGTTCAGCTGGCCCCTCCCTAAAATGGCGTCCAACTAATCACTCTCTTCAGGGGATATGGCAATTGCTTGGACTGGAGTCACTCACCAGCTATTGTAGCACACAGCATCCATTGCTCTGTTCTACTAATGTGCTTCTCCCTGGAGGCCTCTGGAGTCACCGACTTTCACTGTGTTTCTGTAGGTTGATCTTTATTTTTCTCACCTTGAGCCAGGAGCCAGGGAGAATGTATAGATTGCCATTTCGTTTTTCTGCATTGTAGTCTTTCTCTTCAATTTGTCTGTAGGGTCTAATTTTAACATCAGATGCTTCCTAGGCCGCAGGGATCCACCTCCTTCCTTGTTTTCTTCCCCAGGTTGTTTTTTTTCCATGCCTGGATTCCAAATCTTTTTTTTTTTTTTTTCCTTTGGCACCAGAAATCGAACTCACAACCTCGTGCCTGCCAGACAGGCGCTTAAGCCACTGAGCCAAATTCCGGGCCCTAGTTTTTTGAGGCAGGGTCGCACTATGTAGCCCAAGCTGGCCTCGAACTCGCAATGCTCCACCTACCTCAGCCTTCTGAGTGCTGGGATTAAAGGCTTGCGCCGCCATGCCCGGCTGGATTCCAAATTTTGAAGAAGGTGATTTGTTGCTGATTACCACTGTGCTATCTTCCCAGAAGCTGATGTGTTGCATTTTAGTGAACTGTACCTTTATTTTTTTTAATTGAAAAGTATTCCAAGATGACTTACCTGTCATCTTCTAATTTGTGTTCTATTTGGATTAGTTAAGAAATAAAATATATCCCTGAAGCAAGTGTTTGCAGGGATTTTACCTGCTGAGAAAGTCCAGACACACTTCTCAGTAGAATCAAGGTTGTGCATATTCGTAAATTCCAGATAGGGCAGCTATCTAGAAGTGTGAAAAATGATGCATTGCAAATGCAGGGTTTTTTTGTTTTTGTTTTTGTTTTTGTTTTTTGTTTTTTTTGAGACAGGGTCTTGCTATGTAGTTTATATTGTCCTTGAATTCACTATTTTACCCAGCCAGGCCTCAAATTTGTTGTGATCTACTTTTTCTCAAGACTGCAGGTCTTGGGGCTGGGGATTTAGCTCAGCAGCACAGAGCTTCCTGGCAAGCACAAGGTCCTGAGTTTGATTCCCAGTACCAAAAAGAAAAAAAAAAAAAAAAAAAAAAAAAAAAAAAAAAAAAAAAAAAAAAAAAAAGACTGCAGATCTTAAAGAAACTTTGTGTGTGAACAGTCTGAAGTTTTTACAGCACTGGGGATTGAACTCACAACCTCGTGCCTGCCAGACAGGGGCTTAAGCCACTGAGTCAAACTCCTGGCTGTCTGACATTTTTAAAAACTCTTTGATTATAAGAAGAAACATGAGCCCGGCGTGGTGGCGCACACCTTTAATCTCAGTACTTGGGAGGCTGAGGTAGGAGGAGCGTTGAGTTTGGGGCCAGCTTGGGCTACTACGGGAGTGCAAGGCTGCCCTGAGCTACATAGTGCGACCTTGCCTCAAAAAAACTAGGGCCAGGAGTTTGGCTCAGTGGCTTAAGCGCCTGTCTGGCAGGTGCGAGTTTGTGAGTTCAATCCCCGGTGCCGCCAAAAAAAAAAAAAAAAAAAAAAAAAAGAAGAAATATGAAAAATAAATACTGTATTCAGTTTAATCTCAAACATGAAAAGCACAGACTAAAGCAAGATAAACATTTTTTATTGTCTTAATTTTTTTCTGTGTTTCAGTTTTTTGAGACAGGGTCTTATTATCTAGTCCAGGCTGGGCTTGAACTCAAACTATGTAATCCAGGCTGGCCTTGAACTTGTGACGCTCGTTTTTTCTCAGCCTCCAAGATGCTTGGATTACAGGTGTGCGCCACCATGCCAGGCTATTATATTTATGTTTTAAATGATTTTTTTTAATACTTTTTAAAAAAAGAATAAAATCAAACAAAATAGAATAAAGTGAATCAAAACAAAATAATGAGAGTGATACAGGACTTCAAAACAAGATAATAGGAAATTAAGAATGGCTACCATCTTCCCTTTTTAGATGTTTCCTCCCACTTCACTTTCCCGATATCTTTTGTACATTTTGGATCTCACTAACTACAACATGATGTTCACCCATGTGAGTCCAAACCATTTCACCCATGAGCATGATCTCAAGTTGCATCTATTTACCTACAGGAGCCTCGAGAGTATCCTTTTTTATAGCTGAGTAGTTGTCCACTGTATAAAAATACCATATCTTTCTTATCCATTCTACAGTTGATGGGCAAGCTACCCTTACTTTTTTCTGGGTCCTTGTCACATGGAGCATTGTGTTCTCTTCTCTGACTTTCAGACCATGAATTTCCTTTCGAGTCAAGTGTGTTTCTTGTATACAGCATATTGATGAATCCTCTCTCCTGACCCACTCTGTGTGTGTTTCTTGTTATTGGTGAATTGAGGCCATCTACATTACTGGTTACGACCAATATGTACTGGCTTATCTTCCCAATACTAGTTTCCTGCCATTGGCTCCCTACTTTCCCCCTCTGTTCACTTGCCTGCCCTGGTCAGTGATCACCCTCTGCTGCTGTTTCTGGAACCTCTCTAGAATATCTTTCAGTACTCTTTGTAGGGTTAATTTGGTGGTTGTGAATTCCTTTAGTTGTTCTTTATCAGGGAAGTATCTTATTTCTCCATTAATTTTGGAGATAGTTTGGAGATAGTTTTGCAGGGTATATCAATCTAGGTTGAAAGTTGTTCTCTGTTAGGACTTGAAATACTTCACAGCAAGCTCTTCTTGACTTGATGGTTTGTGTTCAGAAGTCTGTCATGATTCTAATGGGTTTTCCTTTATAGGTGATCTGTTTCTTTTCTCTGACAGCCTTTAATAGTTTGTTCTTGTGCTGAATTTCTGAGATCTTGATTTTTATATGTCTGGGTATAGATTTATTTTGGTTATGGTTAGTTGGAGTTCTGTATGCCTCACTTATCAGTATGTCAGTTCCTTTTCCCATGCTTGGGATGTTTTTTCCTATTCTGTCAGTAGTCTTTTTATGTCATTTGTGTTGACCCCCTGCTTTTTCACTGACACATATCAGTTTTAAGTTATTTTTCTTTGCTTCATCTTGCAGCTGTTGAGTTGTTATTTCCTGGTTCCTTGTTATTTTTAAGAGATCTTTCCTTTTGTGATTCCTAGCTGCAATCCTGTCTTCAAGGTCTGAAAGTCCCTCTTCAGTTTCTTTCAAGTGATTTTGACAGCTTTCAGTGGAGTTTTTAATTTCTAGGTATCTCTTTGAATCTGTTTCATGCATTGTAATTCCTTCCTATATTGTTCATTCAATGTTTCCATCCTCTTCCTGTGCTCCTCTTTTTTTTAATCTATGTCTTCTTTAAATATGCTCAGCAAGTCTTTCATTATATTTGTCATTTCTTCCTTTACCTGAGATATTATTTCTGATCTATTTCTTGTGAAGTTGTTTCTTTACTTCAGTTGCTATCCTTTCAGAAATTTCAGGTGTGTGACTTCCATATTCTTCCACTGTCTGTGTCTCCCAGGCTTGTTCAGTATGGGCTGGAGGTCTGAGATTGCCTTTTGCTCCTTTGTTTTGATATTTTCCTAGGTTCTGCTGGACGAGCTGGTTGTGAGGTCCCAGGCACTTCCTGCGTTGGCTGCCCATCTGCGGTGCAGAGGAATGGGCCAGGCGCTTGGGTTTTTCTTGATCTAGTTTCCTGGAGAGTCGGTAGAGTGCAGAAAGGGCTTCTCCTGACACACATGGCTACACCGAGACTACCCTGATGGTGGCAGGCGGCTCTTCCAGCACACTTTGGCTACTGGTCCCAGTGGTGGCTGGTAGGCTCCTGGGGGACATGGCTGGCTGGTTCTCCAGGCCTGAGCTGCTTGCTGATTCCAATGGCTAGTGGCAGGCTCACTTTGGTATACTTTTGATATATGTAATGATCACATTGATCATTGGCAATTTGTTTTTTTGTTTTTTTTTTAATTTTATTTTAAAGATAGTAAAATCCAACAAAATAAAATAACACAAAGTCAATCAAAGCAAAGCAGTAGAATTGGTACAGAATTTCAAAGCAGGATACTAGGAAAACAATAGCTACTGTAGCATATCTTGTTATCTTCACAGTAGTTGTCCATTCCATCAGGTATAGCAAAATCAAACCAAAAACAAAACCAAATAAAACCAATCAAAACAAAATATTAAATAAAGCAAAACAGTGAGAACAATATTGGGCCTCAAAGACAAGATGGAAGGAAATCCCCCATATTCTACATTGCATACTGTCATTCTCCCAAGAGATGCTCAGACTGCCTGCCCCAGGCCTGCAAAATCAACCAAACAATACAAGCATTTAGTTACTTTATGTACCTTAGTTGCTATCCGCTTAGCCTGTCCTCCAAACCAGCAGGTTGCTTACTGGGGGCGGGGGTGTTGATTCTCAACCTGTGTGCTGGTGGACTCATGGGAGGTGCTGACTTTTCTCTTCCTGGAATCAATTGCGCTGCTTACAAGGAAGGCTGGCTAGTTGTCTTCTGGTTGGATCTTCCCTGACCCAGCATGGTGGGTTCTCAGGAGGTGCTGATCTTTCACTTCCTGGAGGCTGCATTGCTCGTGCCACTTACCAGGAGGGCTGGCTTGTTGTCTTCTGGTTGGATCTTCCCTCATCATTGGGAATTTGTACCTATATATAATATCTCTTTTTTTATGTACATGTGTCACATTTTCTTTACCTATTCACCCTCTGATGCATGTTTAGGTTCAAAAATATCCTCTTTAATGCCTTTTAAAAATAATCCCTTCAAAAACAGAAATAGTATAACATATCTAGATTCTTTGTTCCCCTTCCCTCTCCACTCTCTTTAACTCTTGTTTGCCTCATTTACAAAAGCTTTGTTTCTATTTTTTCCTTCTATTCTTTTTCCCCCTATTCCTTGCCTCTCCCTCCTCCCTTGTCTCCCTTTCCATTTGAACATTTTCTTCCACAAGAGAAACATTTATAGCCTTAATTGTGCATACATTTATAAGTTGGCACATTGTGGACACTGTTTTCCATCAGGGACTACATGCAGATGGAAACTAATTTGGAAATTAAAAGTCTTATTATTAGCCAGGCATGGTGGTGCAGAACTGTAAACCCAACACTTGGGAGGCTGAGGCAGGAGGATTGCTGTGAGTTCTGTACCAGCCTGGGTTACAAAGTGAGCTCAAAGCTACCCTGAACTGTATAGCGAGACCTTGTCTCAAAAAGACCACACACACACACACAAAAATCTTGTTATTATAGAAGTAGTATCTTCCTTTCCTTACGAAAAGAATCTTTGGAAAATCTTACTAATGGGATGTTGTCTTAAACACAAGTGGAGTATTACTGTTGCCTAGAATGATTTATTACCTTTTTAAAATTTTCTTCTTGCTTTTTGAGACAAGATCTCAGTATGTAGTTCAGGCTAGCCTTGAACTCACTATGTAGTTAGTCCAGGCTGGCCTCAAACTCATAGTGATCCTCCTGCCTCAGCCTATCAACTGCTGGGTTGATAACCCATTTACAGTAAGTCCCAGACTTACAAACAAGTTCCATTCCAGAAGAACATTTGTAAGTCAGATTTGTTAAAAATCTGACAAAGTGAGTCCTATACAGTACACCTGTGAATTTTACACAGTACACCTGTGAAAGTTTGCAACTCAAGTGTTCCTAAGATTTACTGTTACTATTGATAATGAGTCTTTTTAAAATTTTTTTAATTGTTATTTTTTTCTAAATCCATTTGATAATGAGTCTTAATATTGGGCTTTTAAAAACTCACACATTAAAAAAAAACTCACACATTAAAAATATACACTCTTAGATAACAGCAAATCCTATTAGAAAATTCAGAAGATAAGCTATACTTTACTCCCTGTTTTTGGGCTACATGAATGAAATTTTATATTTTATACCATATGAATAAAATTTTTTTATTGGAACCAGCTGTCTCATGGTGCCATAAGAATGTTCTAAACAGCTATTGAGAGAGAGTAATTAGATATCATTGAAAAGTAAGGATGCCCTTACTGCTAGATCATGAAGCAAAAATAGATGAATGAACAAATAAATAAAGTCTATTTTTAAAAACAAGCTCTATGTAGGCTATAATCTGAAAGATTGTTTTATTCTTTTTAGAAAGAAAGATTTTGGAATCCTTCTTAACAGAAAATAGCCAAGAGTAATGCTTCTACTTAATAGTATCTTATAGAAATGTACGTAACTATCTTGTATTTTTTTTTTTTTTTTTTGTCCAGGGATCAAACTCACGACCTTGTGCTTGCCACGCAGGCACTTGTGCCACTAAGTTAGACCCCCGGCTCGTCTTTTACCCTAAAGTTGTAGCTTGTAAGGCTGGAACATTTCACACTTAAGATACTGCCATTAAAAAAAAAACAAAAGATACTGCCAGTAGCCCAATTTCTTATATATTAAAAATAATCAGCACTCGGGAGGCTGTGGTAGGCGGAGCGTTGTGAGTTCGAGGCCAGCTTGGGCTACAACACGGCGCAAGGCCGGCCTGAGCTACATAGTGCGACCCTGCCTCAAAAAAACCAGGGCTGGGAGTTTGGCTCAGTGGCTTAAGCGCCTGCCCTGGCAGGCGCGAGGCTGTGAGTTCAATCCCCGGTGCCGCAAAAAAAAAAAAAAAAAAAAAAAAAAAAATCAAAAACTACAGAGAAAACTAAGCCAGTTCCTTTTCTTGTCTATTTTAAGTCAGACTGATAGTTGTTTCTATTCCAAAAAAAGGCCCTCTTATTACCCTAATGGTATTTTAAAGTTCTTTAATCTGTATACTTCTGCCTCCCCCAGTATTGGGGGTTGAAATCAGACCCTAGTAGCTACCAAACAAGTGCTTACCACTGGGCTATATCCCCAGCAATTTATATTTTTTTATTTTGAGACAGAATCTCACGAAGTTGCCCAGGTTGGCCTCAAACTTGCAGTCCTCTTGAGTCAGCATTCTGAGTAGCTCAGACTACAGCATGTGCTGCCTTGGTTTTTTTTTTCTTTTTTTTCTTTTCTTTTTTTTTTTTTGTACTGGGAATCAAACTCAGGACCTTGTGCTTACCAGGCGGATGCTGTGCTGCTGAACTGTATCTCTGGTCCCTGCATGTACCACCTTGTGCAGCTTGCTGGTGGATTTTTAAAATTTCATTTTCATTAAAATCCCTAGTAGTTACTTCAAGTATAATAGAATGATGGCCTGATAGTAATGTGGTTTTATTCATTCCTGTTTTTTAAAAATTTTTTTAAATTTTATTTTAAAGAGGATAAAACAATAAAACCAATCAAAACAAACCAGTGTAAGAGACACAGGACTTCAAAACATTATGAAATCAACAATAGTTACCATAATGCTCTTTGATATCTTCAAAATAACTGCAGATAACTTCAGACATAGTAAAAATCAAACAGAACAGAATAGAATAGAAACAATAAAAAGAAAATAATGAATGCAATAATTTGGATTTGCTATTGGCAAAACAAGCCAATAGCAAATCCAAAATTGCTACCATATCTTGCTATCCTTGAAATAGCTTCTCCTGCCATTGGATTTAACATAAAACAAAAGAGAATAAAAGCCCACCCAACAAAACAATGGAAATGATATAGGACCTCAAAACAAGACCATATGGAATCAACAATAGCTACAGTCCTCAGAAGGAGATTCCCCCCACTAGATGCTACACTGTGTACCAATGTCCTCTGAACCACTGATCAGACCACTGGCCCTAGACCTGCAACGTTAGTGAAACAACGAAGCCCCACAAGCATTCAATTGCATTTCACCTTGATTGCTGTCATCACAGCCTGTGTTTCTGGATAAGCCAGTTGCTTACGAGTGTGGGTGGTAGTAGTGGTGGTGGTGGTGACTGGTACTTCCTGTTTGCTAGCTTGGGTGCTGGAAGGGGCTCTGGTCTGGCTGTTCTCAGTCCAGTGGAGGGCCGTGCATGGCACTGGTTCCCAGACCAGGCTTGTTGTTGGTGTGGCCATTGTCCTGTCTCCCCCCAGTACGTGAATGGCGCTGACTCATAGGGAGACGCTTGGGTTTAGTTGTTCCCCATCTGGCAGTGGCCCGTGTGTGGTGCTGGTTTCCAGGCTGGGCTTATTTGCTGGTGCGGCCATTGTTCTCTCTCCCCCGCAGTCTGCGAATGGCGCTGACTTACGGGGAGAGGCTTGGGTCTAGCTGTTCCCAGTCTGGCAGTGGCCCGTGCGTGGCACTGGTTCCCAGACTGGGCTTGTTTGCTGGTGTGGCCATTCTTGTTCCTGTTTTTTGTAATTTGAATGTAACTATTATAGATGACCTACATTACAGATGATTTTCTACATAAATATATGACATAGTTTATATAAATATATGATGTATAAATGATATTTAAAATGCTAATGAAGGTGTTGCTTTTTATAACACTGAAGACTTAAAAATACTACATTCTTAGAAATCTCATTTACTTTTTATAGTCATTTGTCTTTTGTAGATACTATTTGATAAACATTTCTTAGTGATTTCCTTACCTGATATTTGTTTGCCAAGGGAACATAGGGTACTTTGGCACAGTATAAGATTTAATAAATGGATTTTTCCCCCTATTTAGTGGAGAGGCATAGAAAGAAGAAAATCAATGCTGGGATAAACAGAATAGGAGAACTGATTCCCTGTTCCCCTGCTCTGAAGCAGGTAAGAATCCCCTCATATTTTCATCATTGCTTGTGAATAGACAATTCCCTAAATTGTTTTGGTGCTTAGAATGATTAGTTTTGTTCCCTGCTACACATGAGGATTTTTTTAAATTTAATTTTCCAAGGTTTTATATTCTGTCCAAATAGAGATTTTCTACATGAGTAATGGAGAAAACAGTATCATTCCCTAGAAATTAAAATTTATAACATCAAATTCCTGGTGGATAAATATCTGTTACATACTGCAGTGATATGTTTTACTTTGCTATGCATATCAGGGGTCTTTGGATGACAACTAGTAAGTATTTTTACATGTTTAGCTATTAAATGTTACCTATTGAAGGAAAGCAATCCTGTGTAAACTGGAAAATAATGCTCTTTCTAAGCTCTACCCAGTGATTCCCAGAGAAGAAAGAGGTCAGTTTGAAGAACAAGATTTTCTAAGACCTTTCTGGTTGCCGTGTATTTACTCTCATTGTACCATATCTAAGAATAACTAGCATATCCCTGAAATGCCCCTTTGTGTTCCCAAGACTGGCCAATCCAAGGGGATTGTAAGCAGGCAAGGACTGGGATTCCCAGGTAGTGTTGTCTGACAGACCCTGGAAACTGAGTAAACAAATGTAATCTGTAGAAACTGACTTCCTGTTTGTATGTTGTCAGGTATTCCTTGGCAATAAACATGCTAATTAATTTTTTTTTTCTGGCATTGGGAATTGAACTCAGGACCTTGTGCTTGCCAGGCAGGTGCTTGTGCCTCTGAACTACATCCCCCGCCCTAGCAGGTATTCTTTGGAATGCTGGTTATGCTATAGAACACACAAAGCTAATGATGTCACGGCTATGTCCCCCTTTCTTACAGTAGCTTGCTGCTGAGCAGTTCATCAACAGCCACCACTATCTGCCATGTGGTGCTGTTATTACGCATACCTCCCTCGCGGGTTCTGCCAAGAGGTGCTGTTGTTGAGTTTGGTTGTAGAGACAAATTAATCAAGAAAAAAACCACTTCTATTCAATTGAATTTCTCACTTTTCATTACATGTAATTTGTTAGGACAAATAAAACATATACACAGTCTACTTTATAAGAGAACAATATTTAGTAAGCATCATTTTAAAACCATTTACCTGACTTCGAAGATTGCACCATAGGTTTGGTTTAGACACAGTGGCCAGCACATGAGATTGTGGTATACACAAAACACTTCATTGTAGGCTTTTTCAAATTATACAGTATTTAGGAATGTTTAGGTTTGTCAGTGTTAAGTTGGTTCCTTTTTTACTTTTCTCTATCTCATACTAAATAGTCCCTGTATTTATGCCTTTTTCCACCATACATAGGAGGAATTTAATCATTGCCTCATTTTCCATTTGCTTCATTTTCTATATACATAACTTTAATTTTGCCACATTACTAACAGCCTCTTAGTACTGTTTTCCACATGATCAAATATGTCATATTATTTTTAGAACTTCCTAAGTTATGTTCTCTTGAATCACTGTTAGTACCTGATGATGTTTATATATGGGCTAGTCTGTTTACTGGACTTTTTTTTTTTTTTGTCTCTTGAGACAGGGTCTCGCTATGCAGTTCAGACTGGCCTTAAGCTCACTTTGTAGCCCAGGGTGGTCTCATACTTGCAGTGATCATCCTGCCTCAGCCTCCCGAGTGCTGGGATTACAGGTGTGCACCACTACGCCTGGCTGGACATTTGTTTTCTGCCAATTCATGTTCTTTAGTCTTTAAAAATTCATCCCTAGCATCTTCCAGAGGTCTCTTCTTTAATTTATTCCCCTACCCTATCAACTCCAAATAGAATTTAAAAAGCTTAATGCATGATAATTTTCTCTAACAAACAGTTATTTATTCTGATGAGGATCAAGTGTGTTCATTGAAAACAAAGAAACAGTTGACACAATATATAGTAAAAGGCATAAATTTTTTTAAAAAAATTGGTATCTCCCAAGTCATACCCACTAATGAAATATTTTGCCTCTCTCCAGACATTTATAAGTATGTATACATATGCAGTATATCTAGTGCTTGCTGTTTCATGACCTGCCTTGCCACTTTTCTCAGTGGTATGCAGTTGACTTTTGGTTGTAGATACCTTTCCAAATATGTTTGCCTTCTTCTTAATAATCAGTAGTATTCTGTTACAATGTGATATCATAATTTTCAGGAGGCTTTTTGTTCATTTTAATTAAATAATGTGTGCAAAAATTAGCATATGCACATTGAACGTGCTGGCACACACCTGTAGTCCTCGCTCTTGGGAGGCTGAGACAGGAGGATCACCACGAGGTCAAGACCAACCTGGGTTACATAAACAAGTTCAAGGCCAGCATGCACTACACATAAGACCCCCTCTCAAAACAAAACAAAACAAGTAACAAACGCACATAGCAAATAGCACTAAGAAGCTTAAAACAACAAACATTAATCTCTTACCTGCCTCCCAGTCCTAATACAGTTCCCCAGAGGCATCCATTCCTTTTTATTTCTTCCAATATTTATTTTTGTATTTCTAAATAAAATACTAATATTTCTATATCTTACTTTTTCCATTTTGGATACTGCCTATCAAAATCCTATTATGCTTGTAGTGTGCCTTCTTCCTTGATCCTTCCAATGTAATTCCATGACAATTTTGGTTAAATTTTTTTAGTGTATATTTGTAGTACCTAATAGTTACATTCATTTTGAGGAATTTACATATAAAATTCCATCATGATTTTGTTTAAAATTATTTTTAATATATTTTGTAATACCTAATAATTACACTCATTTTGAGGAATTGATGCATAGAATTTCTTGATCATTTTTGATCCCTTTACCCTGATATTTTTTATGTCATTAAGACTGTGTAAATATTGTTTGTCATTATGCTACTATTACATTTCATTTCATATGCAAAACTTTTGGTATTTTGAAGTTAGTAAATAGCACATTTTTTCACTTGCTTAATTTTCTATGTGCTTATCTTTCATTCCGCATTTCCAACATGCTAATACAGTTTTCTAGGTGATCAAATGTACTAACTTCTACTTCCCCCCCCTTTTTTTTCTCTTTAAGGCTTACTTTTAGAACCTTCTGTCTTCTTTTATCAGGCTCAACCGGTCATTTCTCCTAACTAACCTGTTTGTAATTTCTAAGGATTTCTTTCTTTTCTTTCGTTTTTTGTTTCATGAGACAGAATTTCACTGTGTACTTCAGACTGGCCTTGAACTCACTATGTAGCCCAGGCTGGCTTTAAACTTGTGAGGATTCTCCTACATTCAGCCTCTCAATTGCTGGAATTACACTTGTGTGCAGTCACATCCAGCTTCCCCCTCACCCACACCAGTTTTTTGGAGACAAGATCTTACTATGTAGCTGTCTTAGTTACTTTTTTCTTCTTGCCAAGCCAAAATACCTAACTCCTGAAGTTAAAGAAGGAAAGGTTTATTTAGTTCACAGTTTATGAAGGTTTCAGTCCATACTCACCTGGCTCCAAGGCACGGTGCCACATAGCAGAGGGGCAACTTTGCATGGCAGCAGAAGACAGCAAAAGCAACAAGAACAAAAAGGGAAGTGCTGGAGAGCAAGCCTCTTTCCCTTATATTGTATGAGGCCACCTGCCCCAGAGCAGGGGTATCATTTGCACCCATAATCCCAGCATTGGAACCATGGATCAATCACAAACTCCAGAAGCCTGCCCCCATGACTGATTGAGTTTTTGGGGGAACATTTAGACACAAACCGTAGCAGTAGCACAGGCTAGCTTTGAACTCTTGACCCTTCTGCCTCCTTCTCCCAAATACTGGGATTGTAGGCAGGTGCTGCCATGCCTAGACCCAAGACCCCTTTTCTTATTCTTTGTTTGTTCCTTTTTATATCACATATTTCATATCATATGTTTATATGAATTCAATAGTGTCTCATCTCTGAATGGTATATAGGTTTTATTCTTGAAATTTTCTACAATTTTCTGTTTTTCTGACTCTCTTTTTCCCTTTTTCATTTGGATATTTTGTCTTTCTTTTCCTTCAATCTTCATCGATATGTCAGCTGTTTTTAATATATATGTGTGTGTATATATATATGTATGTGTGTGTGTGTGTGTGTGTGTGTGTGTGTGTGTGTATATATATATATATATATATATATATATATATATGCTGGAGAATGACACATTGAAAACCGGCTCAAATGGGCTTGTCTTTTAGTGCCCCTTAATTGTTGTGTGACTAGTTGGTACACCAGTTTTGTTTTGATGGTGGTGGTAGAACTCAAAAATATCAGTATTTGTATTTTGGGGGATAATTATGAAATTTTAAAAAATTATTTTATTAGTACATGTTTTTAATATATCATAAATACATTAATTGTGGAGACTTAGTACACATATACCCAAGAAAGAATCTACCAGTATCTTACCTGGGAGTAAAAATAGTGGAGGGAGGAGTTGGAGTTTATTTGCTAGCAACCTTTGTGCTACGTCATGGCCAGGGACCAGAGTCTCCATACTTTAGTAGGTGGAGTTTTTCTTTATACTGTTTTCACTTATGATCTTCTTGTTCTCTTTTGTGTCAAGTATCCCTGAGGTTGAATTCTGTGTTTCAAATTTCACAGAAAATAAACTTGTTTCCTGTGGTTGAGGCAGGAAAGGGAAGTCGTCCAGCTGCAAAGGATATGTGTGTGGAGATATGTATTACTGCTTTAGTAAGAGTCTTTCAGTGAGTACCCTCAGTTTTAAGCCTATACCTCACCTCACCTTCTGTAGCAACTGATGCTTCCCAGTGCTGAAACTTTCTAGGATTTTGGAAGGTCAGCACAACTTGTTCTCAACATTATCTTCCCTGGCAAGAATTTACACTTTAGCTTCTTTTCATTTTCCCCTACTGTATGGACTTAGACTTCCATGAAAGTATTGTGGTTTGTTTTTATTTTCCACACCAGAATGTAGAGTAGCTGCTTGGGAAATATTGGATTACAATTTTATTTTCCTGCCCCCCAGTGCAATTTTATTTTCCTGCTCTTGGAATTCATTTCTACTCTTTCGGGATTCATTCCTGCTCTTGAGATTCATTCCTCTTAAGTTTTTCAAAAGACAGGAAACCATAACCATTTCACTTCCTAGGTGTCCTAGAATGTGCAGAGAAGTCAGTATGTGACTTCCAGAAGCAGAGCAGTTTTAAGGTTTTTCTTCACTATTGTTACATTTTCTAGCTCCTGTCTACAGGAAAGAGACAAGGGCTAGGTATTATCTGGTTCTTCCAAAGCATTAAATTATAGCGATTCCTAAATGAAAACAGATATACATAAAGCATTTGAGTTATTTAATAATATACATGATGAAGTAGAAGTTAACTATTCATTGCCACATGTTTAATTGCCAAAAACAAAACCAGAAATGGCTTAAATAACTACAACCATTCAAAAGAATAAGATAGACTTCTAAATGCTGCATGAAAGTGTCTTATTAAACTTCTAAGTTTAAATAAAACTAGGCAACATGCTATTTATAGTATCCTCTACCTGAGTTTTTGGAAAAGATATATACAGGTAGGTATCAGCCTGGAATATTTCTGGAAGAATATACAAGTAACCTTAGGGTGATAGCCTTGGAACAAGATCTGGAGAGTTAAAGCAAAAAGAAAAGTTACCTTTTGGTATATAATCCTTCATATTACTTACTTTTATGGCATATTATATTTTAATATAAAAAGATCTATTAAGAATAAAGGAATGACTTGGCATAATAAAGCAATGACTTGGCATAAAACACAATCTTTTTTTTTTTGGTACCGGGGATTGAACTCACAACCTCGCACCTGCCAGTCAGGCACTTATGCCACTGTGCTAAATCCCCAGCCCCAAATACAATCTTTTTGAAGAAGCTTAGAAATGGAATATACTGGGCATGACACCAAAAAATCAAGTGACATTTCTTTCTCAATTTATATAGGATAATGTATAGTTTTGGTTAACAAGGAGAGAAGAATATTAAAATGTAAAATCTTTACATGCTCTTGAAGGCCCTCTTCTGGCTTCTTTTCCTATCACTCTTTCTGACATCCATCACTGTAGCCCTGCTCACCTCCTTACGGTCCTCTTCCTGCCAGGCCCAGCCCTATCTAAGGGCCTTTGCTTTCTGATCTTGCTACCTGCACCTTTTCCTTTAGATATAAGCAGGTTGTGACCATGTTACTTCCTTTAGGTTCTCGCTTAGGTAGCACCTTACACAGAGGCCTTCCCAGAGATCTCTGTAGCAAAACATTCTAGTAGAGGGTCCTAGTTCAGGCCACTAGAGCCAAAACATCATCAAATGAGAGACTTAAAACAGCAAAAATTTATTTCTTACCGTTCTGGGGTCTGGGAAGTTCCTCACCTGTTGGATGGTGAGATCATTTGTCTCTGTCTCTTCTTATAAGGCCCCTAATCCCATTTGTGAGGGCTGCACCCTTGAGTACTTCGGGGATTAGGATTTTAACATACAAATTTGGTGGGGATCAAAACTAGTCCATAGTGCAGAGTAAACTCTACCATTGCACTAGCCCCCCTTTTTACCCTGGTTTATTTTTCTTTGTACTAATTCTTGTGTATGTGTAGGTAACTTGTCATTAATTATTTTACACATACAGGTATATTTATATTCTTCAAGGATCTGTACTTGGTCTGTTTTACAACTATATCCCAGTGGCTCAAACAGAGCCTGACATGGTGATTGCCCAGTCAGTATTTAGTAATGGAAAATGAACAGAAGTAAATATTTTAAAGTTTGAAAAGTTACATTTCACACATATGAAATAAACCCAAAGCTTTTAAGGTTTTTGGGTTTTTTTTTTTTTTTTTTTCCTTTTTTGAGACAGGCTCTCACTATGCAGTTCAGGCTGGCCTTTTAAGCTCACTTTTGTAGCACAGGTTGGTTTCAAACTCAAAACAATCCTCCTGCCTCACCCTCCCAAGTTCTGGCTTTAAGTTTCTTTAGCAAGTTCTTACCATTCAATGAAACTTTTAAATGGTTTTCTTTGGCAGAGCAAGAATATGATCCTGGATCAAGCCTTTAAATATATAACAGAATTAAAAAGGCAAAATGATGAACTCCTGTTGAATGGAGGAAACAATGAGCAAGGTAAAGAAAATTTGAGATTCATACTTTGTATTATTTGTTAAGTGTGCAGGCCTTGTGTGATAGGACGACTTATTTTAGGATACAGTAGGTTTTCCCCCACAAAAGACATTACTAAGACCCCACATTCAAGGGATCTGGGAGAATAGTGGTACAAATAAAATCATTGCAGTTTAACTCTTTTCTGCCTCTGTGAGCTACTGTATTCATCATTTTGGCTTTGAACACTTTTGTGTACTTCATGATACTAATAATACTAAATCTCTTTTATTCCAATTGGATCTTGCAGCTTGGAAAACCCCGTAACAGGATATAGGGAGGAGTTTTCAGTATCATTTAAAAACAGGATAG
Source organism: Dasyprocta punctata (assembly GCA_004363535.1). Taxonomy (NCBI): domain Eukaryota; kingdom Metazoa; phylum Chordata; class Mammalia; order Rodentia; family Dasyproctidae; genus Dasyprocta; species Dasyprocta punctata. The sequence continues at coordinate 35,311 of RJWM01009925.1, read as the reverse complement.
GTCTGTGTCTGCCAATAACTCAAAAGGCCAAAATGTTTATTTCATAATTGTTTACATTGATATGATGTATGCATCAGACTGCCTGATTATTTAATGATTCTTGATTTTTAGTAAGAGATGGCTTTTATTTTAATGCCGTTAAATGAGTTCTGTTTTCTTATCAGCACTGGAGAGACAATGAAAAGAAAAATATCCCAGGCAAGTATAAAGCTGAGGATGGTAGACCAGTTTGAATTTTCCTTTATTTATGGCTCTCAGAGAGATTTTCCCGTGACAGCTCAGTAGGCCACCTTAAAAGGAGAGAAGCAAGGCAGAACTCACTAAGGTAGGGACAGAGCTGGGCTATGTTTATTTTAATGGTTAGGAAGGACATTTGAAAACATACCTATGAGGTCAGCGTTCAGAATTCTCTGTTTAATTTAGCTAAATAACAGCTCATCCTCCTCTAGGTCAGCTGAGTTTTATGGCACAGGCCCTTAGATTGAGCAGCCAGATAGATAGAAGAATGTTTGGTAGCCGTTGTGAGACATCTCACAAAAGAGATGGCAAGGCCAGTGTTTTCTAATGAAGGCTTCTTTGAGTTCAAAGCACAGAGGCAAAGGCAGTCAAGTGACTTAGGGAAAGTGGAAGATACTGCAGAAATACCAGGTGTATGGGATTTAGAAAAAACCGAGTAGCTAGGCCGGGGGCGGGGGTGGGGGACCAACACCTGAAGCAGCTTAAGTTTGGCTACAGTGTCGTCTTTTTCATTATTGTGTCTCTGCTTTTTTGTGCATCTTGCTCTGTCCCCTTTTTGTATCTGAGTGGCTTCTTCCTCATTCTCCACATAATGGTCCTACGCAGGGTCAAAGCAGTGGCCTTGGAGTCAGGCCCACCTGCTCTTGAGTCTCAGCTTCGTTTTTGCACTAAGTACCTTTTGGCCAGTTACTTAACCTCTCTGTGCCTCAGGTTTCCCTATCTTCAAGTGAAGATAATTATAGTATCTGCCTGACTGATTTTAGGCAAATTACATGAATACTCTGAGCCCATTTCCTGCATCTAAAGATTATGGCACTGATAGATAGCCCCCATCTTGTGGTTCTTATGAAGATTAAAAGTGATTACAGGTAAAGCATTTAGACTAAAGCCTGGCACACAGCAAATACTTGTTATCATTATCATTGAATGAGACAATGAATGAGAAGTACCAGTAAGTAAATGTTCAGTGAGAGCAAAGATCATTATTGTTTGGTTCATAATGATTGACCCTTAACTTTTAATATGAACAGCACACTGACATCTTTCTTTTGTCTCTTTACTTGAAAAATCTGAGAAAAATAGTCTGCTAGTCTCAGCTCATCCTTGTTGAAATGGAGCTTTTCATTTCAGGCTACCTCTTTAGCCTTGAGAATTAGCTGCCTGTGATGGGGTAGGGATGAAAATACCTTCTATTATGGCCAGGCAGATGGGGATGTAAAGGGTTGCAGAGCATAAATATCATTAGCCAAAGTTGCCCCTGTAGTAAGACTGTAGGTGAAGCTATCTCCCTTAGACAAAAGAGTGGCAAAAAAAAAAAAAAAAAAAAAAAAAAAAAAAAAAAAAAAAAAAAAAAAAAAAAAAAAAAAAAAAAAAAAAAAAAAAAAAAAAAAAAAAAAAAAAAAAAAAAAAAAAAAAAAAAAAAAAAAAAAAAAAAAAAAAAAAAAAAAAAAAAAAAAAAAAAAAAAAGAAAAGAAAAGAAAGAAAGAAAAAAGAAACAGAAAGAAAGGAGACGACTGTTGCAGACCGTCATTGCTCAACAATGTACCTTCCTTGGCCCTAACAAGGGAAGCTGCAGATCCATTGTCAATATTTCTTTGGTACTCCACCAATTTAACAGCTGACATATTCTCATTCCTTTCAGTCTCCATTGTTTTGAAGAGTAAAATAGAAACTAAAACCATTTTTGAGATAGTATATTACCACTGCAAGTCATGTTAGCTGTTGCAGCATTTAAGTGGCATTATAGGGATATTCATTGTTATTTTCCTAGTATATTACCATGATGTCTATATGTCTTCCCTTGCTTCACCTAGGTAGCTGCACTATCAGAAATTTTTGGATTGGAAGTTTTGAGATTTCTATGTTGTGGATGATTTTTCTAGTGGCTGGCCTTTAAAAATGTATACTTTTAAAAGGATGGGATAGGTGTTTGAAATAACATTCTAAAGAGAAGAAAAAACGTATTAGCAAAGTTGTAAAGGTTCTCAATCGAAGTATTTAGAATGGTAGAATTCAGGAGTTTAGTGTGTAGCTCTTTTTCAAGTTATACTGACTTGCACCTGTTTTTAACTTTTTATTTTTAATATCATAGCTGAAGAAATTAAAAAGCTACGGAAACAACTGGAGGAAATCCAAAAAGAAAATGGCCGATATATTGAATTACTGAAAGCAAATGACATATGCTTATATGATGACCCTACAATCCACTGGAAAGGAAACCTTAAAAACTCAAAGGTATCTGTTGTTATTCCAAGTGACCAGGTTCAGAAAAATATCATTGTTTATTCCAATGGGAGTCAGCCTGGTGGAAATAGTCAAGGAACAACGGTTCAGGGGATAACCTTTAATGTTGGTCATAATTTACAGAAGCAAACAGCCAATGTGGTGCCAGTACAGAGAACTTGCAATCTTGTGACTCCTGTGTCTATTTCTGGAATTTACCCTTCTGAAAACAAGCCGTGGCATCAGACCACAGTTTCTGCATTGGCTGCCAATCAACCTGTTCCTCTTTGTCTTCCTGCTACCATTTCTGCTCAGAATATTCTTGAGCTTCCCACCTCTGAAAGTGAAGCAAGTGTGCTCGGTGCGACCGGTGGCTCACTGATTGCTGTATCAGTTGGTCCTGAACCTCATCAGCATCCTTCCTCACATATATGTCCAAATGATCAAAGTTCTTCTGAAAATAACAGTGGGTTAGACAGCACCAAATTATTAAAGAAGACAGCCTCCTGTGTCACAAGTGTCTTGCCCAGCTCCTCAGCCACTGCTACTAAAGTACACCATGCAACCAAATCTTGCCTGAGCCTTCAGAACTGCGGAGGCGATTTGCAAAACACCTTTGTTGTTTCAGTTACCACGACAGTCTGGTCCCAGCCTCCCAGACCTGCAGGAGGTTCTTCTCCACTGAGCATTAGCAAGTGCACAGACTCAATAAGTACAACCACAGTGGTGGCACCTTCTTCCCCTGGAGCAGGGAAGACCACCACTCCAGTAAGCACACTTTCCTCAAGTCCTTTGGACGGTGGTTGGACACTTTCTGGTTCTTTGCCTTCTTCAAGTGCTAGTGCTTCAGATTTGAAAAACATTAACAGCCTTACCCGCATATCTTCAGCTGGAAACACACAGACAACGTGGACTACTTTGCAACTGGCAGGAAACACTATTCAGCCCTTAAGCCAGACACCATCTTCCACTGTGACTCCAGTATTGAGTGAGTGTGGTACTAACCCCACCATAAGCAGACACAGTAGACATGTGGCTTCAGGCATTAGTTTAAATAATTCCCTTCCAGCAGATGGACAACCAGTTGAGCAAGTGGTTGTTACCTTGCCCTCTTGTCCACCTTTACCTATGCAGCCACTAATTTCCCAGCCACAAGTTAAATCTCAACCTCCAAAAAATCTCCTTCCACTGAATTCAGCAATGCAGGTGATTCAGATGGCTCAGCCAGTTGCGCCAGCTGTTAATGGAGCTTCAGCTAATCAAAATGTTATCATTCTTCAGCCACCTAGCACCACCCCCTGCCCCACAGTGATGAGGGCAGAGGTTCCAAACCAAACAGTAGGTCAACAGATAGTCATCATACAGGCAGCTAATCAGAATCCATTGCCACTCCTTTCTGCTCCACCTCCTGGTTCTATTCGACTCCCTGTCAATGGAGCCAGTGCTATAGTAGGCTCTAGTAATTCAGTGCAAAATGTTTCTACCCCACAGACTTTTGGAGGAAAGCATCTTGTCCACATATTACCAAGACCTTCATCTTTATCAACGTCTAGTTCAACACAGACTTTTTCTGTTGCCATGTCAAACCAACCACAGCCTCAAACCATTTCTTTAAATGGACAGCTCTTTGCTTTGCAGCCTGTGATGTCTTCGTCAGGAACTACAAGTCAAACCCCTATGCAAATTATTCAACCCACCACCAGCGAAGATCCAAATACCAATGTTGCCCTGAATACATTTGGTGCTTTGGCCAGCCTCAATCAAAGCATATCACAGATGGCTGGGCAAAGCTGTGTACACCTGTCTATTAGCCCCTCTGCCAATCCTCAAACTGCTGCAAATAGTCAAACCACCCCAGCTAACTGTGTTTCATTAACAACAAGTATAGCACCTCCCACAACAACAGATAATTCAGCCACACTACCCAGTACTTATAATCTTGTGACTACTTCCTCAGTAAACACTGTTGCTTGTTTGCCACCAGCCATGAAGTCAAAAAGGTTGAATAAGAAGCCAGGTGCCAAGAAACACTTAGCAGCTAGCAAACCAGCATACCCCCTGAATCCAGTCAGAGAAGTAGGCAAGTTAGACTGCCCCAGAACTGAAGGCTCGGTAGAGCCACCATGTAATGTTGGACTGCTGGAAAGCATCCCTGTTGTTTTACCATCTGTCACTGTGTCTGAAGCAAATAATGTTAGTGTTTCTGCTTCACATTCTTTGGGTGTTCTAAATTCTGACTCAGTAATGCCCGAATCTGTGTCCAAATCTAAGTCAGCAGAAGCATCTAGCTCACCCTGCCAAGAATCTGTAACAAGTGAACATTTTGCAGCGTCCCCAGAAAAATCCAAAGATTCTATGCCCATTATGGAACAAGAGACATCTCAGGATAGACCACCAACTAGTTTAGCATTGTCAGATGCTCCCAAATCCTGCACTTCAGCCAATGCATTAATTCTATCTCCAAGTGATCCCCACATTTTGGTTTCTCAGGTTTCTGGTTTGTCATCCACCACAAGCACTACAAGTACTGACTGTGTTTCTGAGGTAGAAATCATCACAGAACCTTGCAGGGTTGAGCAGAGGTCATCAGATACAATGCAAGCTGCAGGTCTCTTAAAGGGGCAAGGTTTAACTACACTGCTGTCTGATCTTGCTAAAGAAAAAGACCCTCAGAAATCATCTCTTTCTGTCCAAATTGATCATCCTGACTTTTCTTCGGAAAATTCTAAGGTAGTTGATTCCACTGTGGATTTACATCCCAAACAGGAACTGTTACTGATGAACAGTGAAGACAGAGATCCACCACAGCAGCATTCCTGCCTCCCTGATCAGGAAGTTATGAATGGTTCCCTGCTCACCAGGCAGGCTGACTCTCCCATGTCAACCAGCTCTGGCAGTAGTCGTAGCTTCTCAGTTGCATCCATGCTTCCTGAAACAACTAGAGAAGATGTGACCAGCAGTACAACAACTAATACATGTGACAGCTGTACCTTTGTAGAGCAAACTGATATAGTAGCTCTTGCAGCAAGAGCTATTTTTGACCAGGAGAACATTGAGAAGGGGAGAGTTGGCATCCAGGCTGATATGAGAGAGGTTACTTCAAAGTCTTCTGAAGTGTCATCTTTGGAGGGAGACCAGCCTTTCAAATCACACATCCCTAAAGAGAATGGCACAGGACAGGGAGAAGTCACAGCAAATGACTTTAACTCTCAGGATTCAATTGAGGTGGCAGTGGAAAGACCCCTTCAAAAACCAAGTTGTTCTCTAGGAATTAAAACATCAAATGCCTCCTTGCAGGCTGCTGCTTCTCAGCCACCAAGCCTCACCAGTTTAAGTGTGAATAATCTTATCCACCAGAGCAGCATCACCCATCCTCTGGTCAGTTGTGCGGGTTTATCCCAAACTTCAGATCAAACAACTGTTCCTACAACAGTGAATCTGACTGTTTCATCTAGCTCCTATGGCAGCCAACCTCCTGGACCATCTCTGATGGCAGAATATTCCCAAGAACAGCTGAATACTATGGCTAGTACCATACCGAATTCCCAGATTCAAGAGCCCCTTTTGAAACCAAATCATGAAAACCGTAAAGATTCTGCCAAGCGTGCCGTCCAGGATGATCTGCTACTGTCATCCGCCAAACGTCAGAAGCATTGTCAGCCAGCCCCTCTCAGGCTTGAAAATATGTCCCTGATGAGTCGAACTCCGGATAGCATTTCTGACCAAGCTCAAATGATGGTTAGTCAGATCCCTCCCAACTCTTCAAACTCAGTCGTGCCTGTTAGCAACCCAGCACATGGAGATGGCCTTGCACGATTGTTTCCACCTGGTAACAACTTTGTGACCCCTGCATTGAGGCAAACAGAAGTTCAGTGTGGTTCTCAGCCTTCAGTTGCTGAGCAGCAGCAAACCCAGGCAAGTCAACATCTGCAGGCCCTGCAGCAGCATGTTCCCCCTCAAGGGGTGTCTCACCTTCACAGTAACCATCTCTACATTAAGCAGCAGCAACAGCAGCAAGCAGGGCAGTTAAGAGAGAGGCATCATCTGTATCAGCTGCAGCATCATGTGCCTCACGCAGAGAACGCTGTCCACTCTCAGCCCCATAATGTGCACCAACAGAGAACTCTACAACAGGAAGTTCAGATGCAGAAAAAGAGGAATCTTGTTCAGGGCACTCAGAGCTCTCAACTTTCCCTACAACCAAAGCACCACGCAACTGACCAATCACGCACCAAGAGTGGTCAACCACATCCCCACCATCAACAGATGCAGCAACAGATGCAGCAACACTTTGGAAGTTCCCAGGCAGAGAAGAGCTGTGAAAACCCTTCAACTAGCCGGACCCACCATAGCCACCCCCAGAACCATCTCAGTCAAGAGATTATGCACCAGCAACAGGATGTTGGAAGCAGACAGCAAGGTTCAGGGGTCTCCTCTGAACATGTATCTGGGCATAATCCAATGCAGAGGCTTTTGACATCAAGAGGCTTAGAGCAGCAAATGGTGTCCCAGCCAAGTATTGTGACTAGATCTTCAGACATGACTTGTACTCCACATAGGCCAGAGAGAAATCGAGTTTCAAGTTACTCTGCTGAGGCACTCATTGGAAAGACATCTTCTAATTCAGAGCAGAGAATGGGTATATCAATCCAAGGTTCTAGAGTGTCAGATCAGCTTGAAATGAGAAGCTATCTTGATGTTCCCAGAAATAAGAGCTTGGCAATTCATAATATGCAGGGTCGTGTAGACCATACTGTTGCCTCAGATATCCGCCTTTCTGATTGTCAGACATTTAAACCAAGTGGAGCCAGTCAGCAGCCCCAGAGTAATTTTGAAGTACAGTCTTCAAGAAATAATGAAATAGGTAACTCTGTATCATCATTGAGGAGTATGCAGTCCCAGGCTTTTCGAATTAGCCAAAACACTGGGCCACCACCAATTGACCGTCAAAAGAGATTACCTTACCCACCGGTTCAGAGCATCCCAACAGGAAATGCTATCCCACCAAGGGACAGTGAAAATACATGTCACCAAAGTTTCATGCAGAGTTTGCTTGCCCCTCACCTTGGTGATCAGGTCATTGGGAGCCAGAGATCACTCTCGGAACATCAGAGGAATACACAGTGTGGTCCATCCTCTGCGGTTGAATACAATTGTCCCCCAACTCACGAAAGTATCCATATTAGAAGAGATAGTGAAAGTCAGAATCGAGAAAGTTGTGACATGTCTTTAGGTGCAATTAACACCAGGAATAGTACCTTGAATATTCCCTTTTCAAGTTCCTCTTCCTCAGGAGATATTCAAGGTCGAAACACAAGTCCCAATGTTTCTGTACAGAAATCTAATCCCATGAGGATTACTGACAGTCATGGGACTAAGGGCCACATGAACCCTCCTGTCACAACCAACATGCATGGGGTTGCAAGGCCAGCTCTGCCACATCCGTCTGTGTCTCATGGAAATGCTGACCAAGGGCCTCCTGTACGTCCAGGTAATACTTCAGTTCCCCAGAGGTCAAGACATCCCTTGCAAGACAGTGGTAGCTCCAAAATTCGTCAACCTGAAAGGAATCGTTCTGGAAACCAAAGACATAGTAATGTCTTTGATCCAAGTCTTCCCCATCTTCCTCTCTCTACTAGTGGCAGTATGATTCTTGGGCGTCAACAACCTGCTACAGAGAAGAGAGGAAGTATTGTTCGCTTCATGCCTGACAGTCCACAAGTACCTAATGATAATTCAGGTCCTGACCAGCATGCATTATCACAAAATTTTGGTTTTCCTTTTATTCCTGAGGGTGGCATGAACCCACCAATAAATGCTAATACTTCTTTCATTCCACAGGTCACTCAGCCTAGTGCCACTCGAACTCCAGCCCTCATCCCAGTAGATCCCCAAAATACTCTACCCTCTTTCTATCCCCCATACTCTCCTGCTCATCCTACACTGTCCAATGATATTTCAATCCCCTACTTTTCTAACCAGATGTTCTCAAATCCTACCACAGAGAAAGTAAACAGTGGAAGTTTAAATAACCGATTTGGATCTATTTTATCTCCTCCCAGACCTGTTGGCTTTGCTCAGCCAAGTTTTCCTCTTCTCCCTGATATGCCACCCATGCACATGACCAACTCTCACTTATCTAACTTTAATATGACATCCTTGTTTCCAGAAATAGCAACCGCTCTTCCTGATGGCTCAGCAATGTCACCTTTGCTTACAATAGCAAACTCTTCTGCCTCTGACTCTTCCAAGCAGTCCTCAAACAGACCTGCCCATAACATAAGCCATATTTTAGGTCATGATTGCAGTTCAGCTGTCTAAGTAGATAAAGTACATGTAAAGGTATCGGGTGAGGTTACAGATGTACTTGTGTGCACTCACATGCTTATATGTACGCAAAGAGAGGGTTGTACATGTGTGTCTTTGTGTTTTTTTTTCCTGTTTGTGTTTGTATAATCAATTTTCAGTTATCTTCTGAATGCTAGGGAGGCCATGTCAGAAATGATAGCTTGTCAAATGCAAGTTAGCTTTCGTTTATACTTGCACAGTGTACTTTTTTATCTTTGAAGTAGATTTGCATTTCCATGTTTGATTTATAATTTTATGGTCTCTGAATATTAATCAACTGGAAGTTAAGGGAGATCATCTTGGCAATGTGCTGTGTAGAAGGAAGGAGCTGAGATTTGAAACTTGATTATCAATAATTTTTAAAGTATTTGAGGTAGCTGAGTGGCTGTTTAAAAATATGGGCAACTTGTTGAGACACAGTGACGCATAATGAGATGCTGGCTAATAACATCTAAAACAATTTGTGTACCATGGTCAGTGTTGAATTGATGTTAAGTTAAATATCCTTGCTAGAGCCAAGCATTTGGCAAATAAATGGATTGTTTAATCAGCCTTCATTCCCCAGGGTTGGTTTAGATAGAGGCTTCTTTCTTGATTATAATTTTCATAAAACATCTGAATTCTATGTATTATTCTTCAAAGTAGGGTGTCACATTTTCCTTGAATGTGCCAAGATCCTTTAAAGCAACAGTCTTCCTTAGACAATTAGCCTTAAAAATAGACCTGAAAAGTAAAGTACATAAATATTTTTCATTTTTGTACTTGTAGTTTGCATCAGGCCATAAGGATAGAAGTAGTTACACTGCAGAGTTTTTCATGAGTTCAGTTAAGGAGTGGTGTTTCACCAATTGAGTTTTTTGGCTTTTTTGTTCCCTGATGTTGGAGGTTGAACTTATGCTAGGCAAGCACTGTAGCACTAACCTCCACCCCCAGCTCTCAGTTGAGTTTGGTTTAGTATTCTTTCTTTTTCATCAATAAATAATGTATTTAGAATCTACACATTTATTTGAGGCTTACTTTTAAAATATTTCTGAACAAAGTTTTAAACCCTCAGTATTTTCATTTACTGATACTTATATTTTAAATACGGCATTGTCTATTACATTATTACCCTTCGTAACAATAAGATGAATTATATTAAGATGAATTTGTTTGTTATTTTTCTTAATGGTAGATGTGAAATGGTGCTTCAAAAAAGTGTATATGTATTGTAGGTATGTGAATGTGTGAGAGTATGTATGAAAACAGATTTTAAAGTATAAATTGGTCCTTACTATTCCACAGTGTATAAATATTTCAGAATATGTTATACATGATAAATACACACACTTTTATGCCAGTTAAAAATAAATAAATTTTGAAAAAAAAAATAGGCCTGCCATCTGAAAATGGAAAATTGAAATCAGCTTAAAAAAAAAAAAAGAAAAACCATGCAGGTGGAGTTTTTAAAGACCTCTCTGATGTTAATAATAAATTGAAAAACACTTACATTGAATTTTGGAAATTTAAGAAAACCTAAGAAAGCAACCTAAGTATATATATACTCATTTTCTTAAACCTGTCGAACCTGACTGTTTGTTGTTTTATTCTGCAAAAAATGAGATGAGATGGGAGAGATGCATATAAATTGTCCTGTCTGCTGTGTTGAAGGCGTGAGCCCAGGGCTCAACATGTTTTTTCCATCTTAAAGAAGCCTCCTATGGCCTGGTCAGAGCAGTTACTTCCAGTAAATACCTCTTCTAAAGACTCAGTGAAAGGGTTGTTTGTGCCTATTGAACTGTTCTCACCAAACATTCCTGTTTCTGCTGCCAACTAAAGCAGCCTCCCTGGGGGGGCAAAAAAAAAAAAAAATGTGAACAAAATAAACCTATGTCATCTCCCTTCAAAAAGGTCTTGGGGAAGAATAGGAGAGCTTCATGAATAAATCACTTAAGATAACAGTTAAAACCTTTCTGTTATGCATAAAAAACAAGACTTACGATTTGCTTTTTTAATTCTCTGAGTTTTAAGCTTTAACATTCAGCTTTTAATTTGTACTTGAAAGGTCTAATCTGCCAGTTTCAAGAAGGGGAGTTTTCTGTGTATGGCCGTTCATTCTCCCTCTCTCCTCGTTCTGTTATTCTGTCTCATACGCACCATACGTTGCAGTGGCTGTTGAGTTCTGAAGAACTAGAGACTGCTAGATATGGCTGGAGCTAAGATATTGACTAAGTAAGGAGATTTTTAATTTTTTTAATTTTTTAATTTTTTTTTTTTTTTTTTTTTTTGAGATGGGGGTCTCACTGTGTTGCTCAAGCTGGTCTCAAACTCTTGGGCTAGAATAATCATCCTGCCTCAGCCTTCTGAGTAACTAGGACTACAGCCATGCTGATATCACCATACCTGACCGAGAAGCTCAGTTTGAATATTGCAGCGCACCGGTCTTTCTCTTGCATTCATCGCATTTTACTGCTTAGCTGTGCTCAGAGATAGCATTTGCATTTTCTCAGAATTTTCATTCCAAGAATTCAATACTTTGATATTGAATGAGCCTCAGTAAGGCTTCTTTGACTACCTAAAGAAAGACACGGCCATCTGCAAATAATTGGGCTTCTGCTTGTATGCAGCTCTGCCTTATAGACATAATGCACACGTATGTTATAGATCATTCCGTAAATGGGCTCAGTTCTATACATGTTCCCAGCATAGAACTCTTATTTGATTTAAAAGCATAAGCACTTACTAGCAGTTTTTTTTTTTTTTTATTAGAGCTACATGATTTTGGGGAAAGAAATTTGTTATCTACTATCTTGCGATATTTGGACAGAAAATTTAGTAAAGGAATGGCAGAAAATGCAGTCAGTTTTGCTTATAGTAAATTTAATACTATTCTTTGCTTGCTAACATGACTATATAAACCAAATAATTTTGTAACTTACTGAAATCCACAAATGTTTGAGTCATAGGTTAAATAATTTCTCTTATTGTTGATCATAGCCTCAGTTACAGAAAGTGGCTGATTCCTTTCATCATTTAACAGTAAGTTCTAATGAAGTGAAAAATTTCATTTCTCTTCATATTTTAACTTTGTCAATGAGTTTGTTTAATATGTCAGTCATAGATGAAATAAACCCATTTTGATTTTTTTTTGAAAGTACAGGTTACTTTGGGATGTCATGTTTTATGTCACTGCAGGAAATTTTTGTTTTTATCATAATTTTTGGGCTATCAGAGGTAGCATCATTTTTCTAAGTGAGACATGAGATTTCCGTAATGATCATGATTTATAAAATTTAACTGTGGAAATGGAGGGAATGTGTTTTGCAGCAATTTCCAGTCACATATCCGGATTATGTTAAACTGCAGTGGAGATCAACCTCTTAAAATCAGCTTTGTTAAAGTATAGAATTTCGTCATTTGCCTTGTTCTTGCCTTCTGATATTAGACCTTTTATGGAGAGGCTAAAACTTGTACTCCACAAAATGTTGAAGCACATTTTAGTGGAAGTGAAGTTTAAAATCTTGAAAAAGGCTAAAGATTCACTAATAGCATTTTCTCAGCTTTATTCTTCCTTTGATACATAGGTACTTAGGCTCTTATTTTCTTGCGTTTTCTCTATGTCAAATAGGTGACAGGTTGCCTGGTCATTTCTTTAGCAGGATGATTATTCCTTTGTTTTGAAACAATTATTGGGCCTACCATGTGTTAGTGTGTGGCAGTGAATTATACTCTCAAATCAGCAACTCATAATTTCTGGCTTTGGAATGACTCTGGCTCCAGGAGCAGCAACATATATGAAAAAAAATAGTTCAAAATTGATCTAAAATATTTCAATGTGCCATGTGGCTGTCTTCCTTGTTTTGGTGGGCTTTTTTTTTTTTCCCTATGGTCCAATGAAGAAAGGGTGAATGAATGGCTTTGGATCCATATCCTTAGGAGCCTGGAAGGCTTTGTAATTCTATCTAGACAAATGCTGCCTGTATCTGGAGGTAATACACCTACCAGAGGGCAATAATAATAGCCAATGGCTAGCTACACTAGTGTGGAGTAATCCCTTGAGTGATGGTTTTATGATACTGATATGCAATTAACGGCATAAATTAATTTCTTCTTGAGATGCCTTTTTGGCTGAATGTTACTGTTTTTCCTTTCCCAAAGTTGTACAGAAAAGGGTCCTTTTTTATTTAACTATATTTTGCATTCTACTCTTCCTGTGTTGGGTTTCTGCTAGAGTAAAACCTAGAGAGTGTTTGCATTGGACTCTGTGGAGGCCACCTAGAATAGAATGAGGCAGTCCAGCTACTCTGTGGGGAGGGGAACATTGAGGACCTTGTTGGATGCAGACCTGGTTCTGTCCCCATGCATCTATCCTGGTACTGCACTTTAACTGAAACTGTGCCTCTGGTCCTTAGACCAGATACTGGGGCATGTCACTTGCCCACTCCTCTGTTATAGTGAAGGACCAACTGGGATGGTACATGCTGTGTAATCAAAACACCTCCTAGAAGACAAGTACAGTTGATGTTTCTCACTGTTGCCTTATCATTATCTGAGCCATCTTTGAAGCTGATCTTGTAAAAAAAAAAAAACTAGTTAGTAGCAAAACTTTTAAACGTAAAGCTTGTATGTGGTGGTCATTCAGCATCTTTATTTCTAAATTTGCATAAATATCTACTGTAATCTTTCTTGCACATGTGTGTGGTCAGACCCTTCACAATCATGAGTCAGATTGAAAATATTGGTGGTGTTTGGGATGACTGCATAATCCATCATAGAGATTTCATGTGATAGAGGACAACTTCATTTGTAATGTAATACATTTTTTTAAGAAGATGATCTTTTATTTTTTGGGTCTATTGTGTGTGCAGCGATACACCATACTATTTCATAGGAGCTTAATGTCTGATCCATGTAAATCCCTTCTTCACTTTTCTGAGACCTCTCTGCCCTCCCACCCTGAAGTCTTAAAAAATCATTTTCATCTGTGAGGTCACTGAGACGCTGGACTTGACGATAGTGGTCAACTTTACTGGGGAGTTAAACTGTTGATCTTCCAAGAAGAAAGGGACCAGACAGTGTTGCTTAAGATGCTGCAGTTGTGTTACTGTGAAGAAAAGATTTGCTTCCACTTTCAGCAGGTTATATATCTATATCTATTTCTATATATATATTTTCATTTTGGTAAAAAAAAAGGTTGAAAAATCTGAGAACATAATTACCTTCACAAATTATTCATAGACACACTGGGTGAGAAGCTTACCATAGGGCAGTGACGAGGAATAAAACTAATTTTACTGCTTCAATAGTATAATATTTGTATCTATTATCATGCCAGCAAGGTCTGCTGTGCACTGTGTCCTATTACTGTAAATCACCTGGTTTATAATTCTAATGGAAATTAATTTGTTTTGTAATGGAATCCAGAAAAGATATGTATAATATGATCAGGATTGTCCTACAATTGTAAATAAGAATAGGTCCTGTTTATTTTGACATCTTTTTACAAATGCATTGTATTAGGGTGTGAATATTCTGAACCATGCTCTTGTTTAAAGTTTTGAAATTTTTATTGTTAAATGTAACATTTTAATGGTTGTAATAATTATTTGTATAGATATGAATATAGTATTTTATTTAAGAAAATAAACTTTGCATTTTTTTTGCATTGTGAATTGGTTTTTTCCTGATCATTGCATGTGACATTTTATTTTATTTATTTATTTATTTTTTGTACCAGGGATTGGACTCATAACCTCATGCCTGCCAGGCAGGCGCTTCCACCACTGAGCTGAATCCCCAGCCCTATTTTTTGAGACAGGGTCTCACTATGCAGTTCAAACTGGCCTTGAACTCACTTTGTAGCCCAGGCTGGTCTTGAACTTGTAATGATCCTCCTGCCTCAGCCTCTGAGTATTGGGATTACAGGCGTGTGCCACCACACCCGCTGCATATGACACGTTAAATCTACTTGTTATACATACTGAAGTATCATTTGCAAGAAATTTTAAAATTTTGCCACATTACTGACTGTAGTCTTGTAACACATTTGCAGAGTTTGTGTTCCTAATCAGCCTCAAATCATAGTTATGATCAAAACTACAGTACAATTTTGGATTGCAAGTAATTTATTCTGTGAGTGTTCCATAAGATAAGCAAACTTTTCTAGTAAATTTTAACTTGCAAATTAGCAATTTCTTACAAGTAGTATGTGACACTGAATGTCATATGATCACAACTGAACCAGTAGTCCTTCCTCCCTCTCTGTCTCTGTCTCTGTCTGTCTGTCTCTCCGTTTCTCTTTCTCGCTCTCTGGGATTGTGGGTGATCACCTCCCAACAGCAAGAGGTTGTGGAGGAGATCTTGTCTGGAGAAGAGGAGCAAAAGGCAGAGGAGTCCCTTACTTCAAATGAGATTAGGGAGATGTGTAGAATATGGGAAACAGTGTAGAATTTTGTAGAAAAGCAATGTCTGAATAAGGCTGTAGCAGTGCATAAGAGAAATTTGTTTAATGACAATGCAATGCCACGTTTCCATGAAACCCTCAAAAGGATGCAGAAGTAAGTGTTATTGGATAAGTTCCTTGTTGAAGCTGCGTGAAAAGAAAAATATTGAGCCAATAGACAGCAGTACATCTGTTAGTGAAAGTCATCCTACGCAATAACCCTCCTCTCTGTCTCACACCAGCCACAAGATTTTTCAAGGGTAATCACAGGTTAGTTTATTTTTCTTCATAGTTTGTATTAACTATCGTAGTCATTTTTATATGAATATTTTTGGTTGTGAAACAAATCTTCTGAGTTTTCATTATTTTTTATGGGGGAATTTGCCTCTATAGACAAGTGCTTTAGATTGCAAGCATGTTTCCAGAATGAATTATGCTTGCAAACCAAGGTTTTTACTGTTTATTGTTAGACCAAACTATGTATCTCTGTACTCTTTATAAAAAGCAAAATTAGAAGTTCGTATCTAGAAGAATATTTAGAGATCAACCATTTTAAACTCTGTGTGTGTTTTATAATAGAGGAAACTAAAGCCGAGAACTTTGAGATAAAAGATCCTTCACTATAGCTACACACATGAGCTTAGTTAAAATTCACAGTAACTACTAAGGGGGAAAATCAAGAGGCTGTTTGTACAATGTAATATATAAAGTTTAAATGGCTATAAATCTACTTAGTATTTAGGGAAGGCCTATTGCAGTAAAATGGAAGTTATAAACCCACACTTCAGAATAATGGATACCCAGGAAAGGATGGAGGATGGTATGAAGGAGGAAGAGTATGTTCCACTGCACTGGGTAGCAGTTACTCAGTTATTCTCACTTCTCCCTGGTCTTCGACTTATAAATACATGAAATATATACTAATATATTAAAAAGTTAAAATCAGAACCCCAAAGGTCATTTATTTTCACATGTACTATAGGAAATTGAAGCTCAAAATATTTTTCTTGTACTAACTTCTTAGAGATTCAGATAAAAACTCAATATTTTGATTGTCATTATGATGTCAGTTTTCTTCAAATTTACCTTTAAATTAATGCAGTCACAACTCAAGTACTGTGAAATTTTTGGGGGGTTGGAAATGGTCGAACATCCTAAAGTTTATGTAATTTAAAAAATGTATATATGTAAAGGTGTGAGAATAGTCTACACTATCTCAAAAAATAAAATTAGAAACTGCTCACGGTGGTATACAGCTGTAGTTTCAGCACTCTGGGAGGTGGAGGCAGGAGAATGGCAAGTTGAGCCCAGCCTGAGCATCCTTCCAACACTCTGTCTCAAAAAAAATCAAAAGAGGCTGGAGTTGTAACTCAGTGCAAAAGCCCTAGTTTCAATCCACAACACAAGGGTCGGGGGGAAAGGCAAATTACCAGACAATAGAAAAGTTGAAAGATTTTAAATTACCAAAATATTACTATAAATTTTTCATTAATGGGCACATAGTAAGCCAATGACAGGAAACATCAGAAACAGATTACACATCTATAATCACTGAATTTATGACAAAAGGTACCAGGTTTTGGAGAATAAAAAGGTGGTCTTTCAGTAAATTGTGCTGGAGTAACTGGGTGTGGGGGTGGACTCTAAGGCCCCTACCTCGTACCATATACAAAAATTATTTTGAGGTGGATTATAAACCTAATTATGAAAGGTAAAACACTAAAACTCCTGAAAAAGTATTTCTTAAATATGGTCCCAGAATCTCTGGGCTTTACTAAAACCTCTTTAGAGAGTCTGTGATGTCAAATGTATTTTTATGACAATACCATGATGTAACATGCATAGACACTGTCGATATTTGCACTGATGGTGCAAACGGAATAGCGCATAAAACTCCTGGTACTGTGCAAATCAAAGCAGTGGTGCCAATATTGTACTGAACTAGTAGTCATCATATTGTTGATAATTGTAATCTCATAGTGGAAAATAAAAAGCCAGTTCACATTAGAATGTTTACTGGATGAAACAACAGAATTCATTACTTTTATTAAATCTTAACTATTGAGTATATTTCCTTTTAATATTTTTAAAATTTTAATTTTTGTTAATACATGTTCACAGTGTATGATTACATTCATTGTGGGGAGTTGGTGTACACAACACATTTTATTTTATTTTATTTTTTTATTTTTTTATTTTAAAGGTAGTAAAATCCAACAAGACATAACAGAACAAAGTCAATCAAAACATGGGGATCCTCCTGTTTCAGCCTCCCAAATGCTGGGGTTGCAGGTGTGTGCCACAATGCCCAGCCTTGACACATTTTGTTGCCACATTTTCTCATGTTACCTTTTTCAGTGTTCAGTTCTCTGATTAATGTTGATGACACAAAGACAAAGTAGATATTGACCTAGAACTGGTACAGAACTTCAAAGAAAGATACTATGAAAACAATAGCTACTATAACATATCCCGTTATTTTCAGAATAGTTGACCATTTCATTAGGTATAGTAAAATCAAACCAAAAACAAAACACAATAAAACCAATAACAATAGGACATGAAATGATGCAAAAAAAAAAAAAAAGAAAGAAAAATTTATCAGAATAAAACAAAAGAATGAGAATAATATTGGGCCTCGAAGATATGACAGAGGAAAATCCCCCATAGTTGCTACATTGCATACTGCCGGGCCCAGGCCTGCAAAATCAACCAAACAATACAAGCATTTAGTTGCTTTATGTACCTTAGTTGCTATCAAATTAGCCAGTCCTCCGGACCAGCAGGTTGCTTAGAGGGGAGGGAGGATTGTCCTTGATTCTTAGCCCGCGCGCCGGTAGGCATACAGGAGGCACATCTTTCTCTCCCTGGAGTCCGCGTCGGTTGCACAGTCACCAGGAATGCAGACTAGTTTTCTTCTGGTCGGAGCCTCTCTGACCCAGCCCATAACACATTTTAATTCCCCTCCCTATGTCTCCTCCATCTCTTCGCCTCCTTTCCATTTGCACGGGGTATGTCTCTCTGTTTCCTATTACCTTTTATTTTGCTCTTATACTTTGGGTTTCTCATGTAAGAGAAACCATGTGATATTTATGCATGTGTGTCTAATTTATTCCACTTAACATCATGGTCTCAAAGTGCATTCATTTTCCTACCAATGATTCAAATTTATGCTTTATGGCAAAGTAGTCTTCTGTTGCAAACAAGTACCACATTTTCTATATCCATTCATCTGTTGATAGACATGTAGGCCAATTCCAAGATTCAGCTATTAGGAGTTGTGCTGCTATATACTTGAGTATGCATCATCATTATCATATGTCTTTAACTCTTCTGGAAAGATATGTAGAAGGGGAATAACTGGGTTGAATGGAATTTCTGTCTTTGGATTTTTAAGGAATCTTCATACTGATTTTCATAGTGCTTGTACTAAGTTACATTCCCACCAACATTGTAGAAGTATTCCTTTTTTCCCTGCAACCTCACCAGCATTTGTTATTTGATTTCTTGATGATGACCATTTTATTTTTTAAAGACAGGTTTTTTACTGTGTACTTCAGGCTGGCTTGAACTCACTATGTAGCTCAGGCTGACCTTGAACTCTCAGCAGTCCTAAGTGCTGAGGTTACAGGCATGTGCCACCATACTATCTTTTTCTGAAGTAAGATGGATCCTTAGTACTATTTTACTTCACATTTCTGTAGTGGTTAATGGCCTGCTATGTTGAACTTTTTTTCCGTGTATTAGCCATTTGTACTTCTGAGAAGTGTCTATTTGAGGATGGGGTCTAATTTTTTTTGTGTTCTTTATTCTAGATATTAGTCCTGTCTGAGAAATAGCTAGCAAATAGTTTCCCATTCTGTATGTTGTCTCTTCACTCTGTTTGTTGTTTCTTTTGTTATGCAGAACTTTTTAATTTTGTGAAATTCCATTTGTTGATTCTTGATTTTACTTCTTGTATAATTGAAGTTTTTTTCAGAAAGTCCTTGCCTATGTCTGTGTCTTCAAGAGTTTTACCTATTTTATCTTCCACCAGGTTAAGCATTTCTGTCTTGATTATGGCTATTTAGGGCTCTGTGTTCCCCAGTTACCTGTATGTTAATTTTTTTCTTCATAACAGAAAACAGAGAGTTTTCTGTTATTTCTGAAAACAGGTTTTTTTAAATGCCATTTTTGCTGTCTTCTAATTTTTCACAAATTCTAATTAACCTTTTATTAGTCTTTTTTGCATCATCCTGCAGCTGTTGAATCCATTTTCCATATTCTCTTGTTGTTCTTAGGTTATCCCTAAGTACGTGGTCCCCTGCGTCAACCCTGTCTTCTGGTTCTAACACTGGGTCCTCACATTGGTCATTCTTTCAAAGGTACTTTATATCTTCTGGATTTCTGTTTGGTACCTTTGTTAGATTCTAATTCTTTTCTAAGGCAGTCATTCATGTTTTTGTATTGTTCTGTGTTGCTCAAATAGCTTTTAATTAGTGTCTTATGTAAACTCCCTGATCATTTTGTTTATTAAGTCCACTATCTGTTTAGCTGTATCATCTGTGAGCATGCTGAGTTCCTTATTGATCTGTTTTGTTGTTGTTGTTTTTGAGACAGGTTCTTGCTCTGTAATTCAGATTGACTTTGAACTCACTGTGTAGCCCAGGCTAACCTTGAACTTGAAGCAATCCTCCTATCTTAGCCTCCTGAGTGCTGGAATTATGGGTGTATACCACCATGCCTGGCTGTTTTTTTTCACCATCTCTTATTTTCATATAATTCAGCTGATTGGCCTTTGATTTCTTCCCCATAGATGCCCCATGGATCAGTTTTGGTGGAGTCGGGAGTTTTTGGAGACATTCTTTTTTTTTTTTGAGACAGGGTCTCGCTATGTAGTTCAGGCTGATCTTTAATTCACTCTGTAGCCCAAGCTGGCCTCCTGCCTCGGCCTTCTGAGTGGCCTCAAACTCATGGGGATCCTCCTGCTTCAACCTCCCAAATGCTGGGATTGCAGGCATGTGCCACAATGCCCAGCTTTGAGACATTTTATTGCCACATTTTCTCATGTTTCCTTTTTCATGTGTTCAGTTCTCTGGTTAATGTTGATGACACAAAGACAAAGTAGATATTGACCTACAACAAAAATCAGTTAATGACCAGAAAATCATCAACATTAATAAGAGTCAAGAACAAAGTAGATGTTGGCATACCATAACAACAAATGAAAGCTACCTTTATTTTTTATTTATTTATTTATTTATTTATTTATTTTTTGCACCGGGGATTGAACTCACAACCCCACACCTGCCTGACAGGCGCGTAAACCACTGAGCCAAACTCCCGGCCCTGGTTTTTTTGAGGCAGGGTCGCACTATGTAGCTCAGGCCGGTCTTGCGCTCGCGTGGTAGCCCAAGCTGGCCTCGAACTCACAACGCTCCACCTACCTCAGCCTCCCGAGTGCTGGGATTAAAGGCGTGCGCCACCACGCCCGGCTGAAAGCTACCTTTAAAAATACAAAAGAATCTACTGAATGCAACAACTATACCACCATTAACAGTAGAAAATGATTCAACAATAATAGTATGTCAACTAAATAGCTAAAGATCAATAAAATTTTTTTTTTTTTGTGGCACCGAGGATCGAACTCACAACCTCACACCTGCCAGACAGGTGCTTAAGCCACTGAACCAAACTCCTGGTCCTAGTTTTTTGAGGTAGGGTTGCACTATGTAGTTCAGGCCAACCTTGTGCTCATGTTGTAGCCCAAGTCAGCCTCGAACTCACAGCACTCGGCCTACGTCAGCCTCCCAAGTGCTGGGATTAAAGGCGTGTGCCACTGCGCCCAGGTGATTAATAAAATTCGATAGTAATACTAGTAAGAATAGAAGGGGTGGGGAAAAGGAATATGAAAAAAGTAAAATTTAAAAAAGGAAGATGAGAAGGAATAAAGTGAGATTAAAGGATCATACTAAGGACTAAAAGAAAATAGAATTAAATGAAAAAAAAAACAGAAAAGAACAAATAAAAAAATAGAAAACCAGCAAAATACAGAAAAAGCCCCCCCCCCAATGAAGCTTTAAAAAGAGAAAGAAATACAGTTCTTTTTCTTGTTTTTGAATGAGTGGTTTCTTTCCAGAGTCTGCAATACTGAAGTCCATGAGATATGAGAGTGGGAGGGTGAGTCACTACTACGATTTATTTTGTTTCCACACTCGTGTTTTTGTGTGTGAATGCTAAATTCTGCTCTGCCTTTAATGGTGAGCATGGTTGAACAGTGGTTTCTTTTCTAAGTCTATATTCACTGCATCTGCTTTCCATTTCTGGGGCCTTTGTGTGCTCTAAGTCCCATCTTTCTCTGCCTAGCTTTATGGCCTGTGGGATTGTGAAGTGCCTACTACCTTGCTCCAGAGGCCCCTCTGTCTGTGCACCCCAGGCTGTGGCAAGGCTATGTTGGCAGATGGCTGCAGCAAATAGAGCACAGAACTCTGTGCTAGATGTAGGCAGTGGATAGAGGTCAAGCAGTCCACTAGACTTAATGCCTGCACTTTCAGACCCAGTCCCCTCTGAAAGGCACTCATGACTAGTGAGGTGTCTCAAGTTGGAGGGCAGAACTCCTGTGTCCTTGGTCTGAGCTCAAACTCATCAGGGGGGCTATGTCTAACCTGTGCCCTCTCCACCACTGTGTCTTGTGACCCAGACACCGTGGTAGCATGATGCCAGAAACCCTGAGATGCAGTTGTTCTGTCATTTGGTCTTACACAATGCATCCCTTCCCAAAATGGCTCTTGATTAACTACTCTCAAGTAGTAGGGTGGATGCGACACTAGATTTGTTCTCAAGCTCTAGCTTGCTACATGGAAGGAGTTACTTTCACAGTAAAACCTCCATTTTTTTTTTTTTTTCCTTTCAGATTACAATAATCATGGGCTTTGCTTGGGGCTGGTGTTGCCAGTCCAGTCCATTGTTTCTCCCTGGAGCTGCCAACCCTTTTCAAGCTTTTCTAGTAATAGCAGAGACAGATCCTGCTCCAGCACCTGGGTTAGCTTTATCGACTGATTTGTTCTTTTCTGTATGCACACTGTATTTCCTCTGGTCGGGTCCCTCCCAATTCCTGGAGATCTACTTGTTTTGTTTTGTTTTGTTTTGTTTTTTCACCAAGTTGTTGTTTTCCACATGCCTTGATTTCAGGTCCCAGAGAAGCTATATTTTATGGCCAGTCTTTTTCTGCCATTTTTACCCCTCCTCAATATTCTTTTTAAACATTAATATTTTGTGTTTTTTGATCCCATGGGAAGCAAGCATAGGTCACTTTTGTTAGTAACATATATGTAATGGTTAGCTCAATGAAGAGCACTAGGGCAAGTGAATTGTGTAGAAAATAGTGGGTTTTTTTCCCATAGAATACTATTTTTAGCTAAAGAAGGACAAAATCTATGTTTATACAGAATTAAGGTATTGGGCAGCATTCTTTCAATGATGAATGGAATAAAACCATTACAGTTTCTACCACTGTAAACTTGACAGGTTCCCAATAAGGCTTCTCTGATGAGGTTAGTGATGATGTTAATAGATACTATTTATTCATTCATTTATTTTTTTTGTGGCACCAGGGATCGAACTCATAACCTCACCCCTACCAGGCAGGCGCTTAGGCCACTGAGCCAAACTCCTGGCCCTAGTTTTTTTGAGACAGGGTCACACTATGTAGTTCAGGCACTAACACTGTAGCCCAAGCTGGCCTTGAACTCACAACGTTCTTCCTACCTCAGCCTCCGAAGTGCTGGGATTAAAGGCATGCTCCACCATGCCTGGCTAGATACTGTTTATTAATACTAGGAAATGCCATTACAAAACATGCTTGGGTGGAAAGATCTATTCAAGTGCAAAGTAGATGAATGGATTTCAGTGTAACAAAACATGACAAGTTCATTGGTGTGGTTTCAAATCCACATTAAGTTTTGATACAATATCAAAGAATATTCACAGTTACCTATAAAGGCCACTAATTGCTCTTCTCTGTTGAACCATATATTTCTGTGAGATTAGATTTTCTTTTTTATTGCTAATATGATAAATATTGCTGGATAAATCCCTACAAACAAAAACTCTTTAGGGTCCTCAATAATTTTTAAGAATACAAATGGATTAAGAGACTGAAAATTTTGAGAAGTAGTATTCTAAAAGAAACCACAGGAAATCTGTCTGATTACTATCATAATAGAAAAAATATTTAACTTGGGCTTCACCATGTCACAGACTGTCAAAAATATATAAAAAAGAAAAAGTTTTGTACACTGATTTTTTTTTTTCCTGTGCTGGTTATTAAACCTAGGGCTTTGCATAATCATGGTAGAAACTCTACCACTAAGCTACACTCCACCCCCCAGTACCATAAACTAATTTTACAAATGATTCCTTCACACAATTGGCCAAGAAGTCTATACAGAGATGCTTAACATCATTGTTCATCAAATAAATACAAAGAAAAATACGTGAGATTCCCGGGCATTCTCACCTGGAGTGGCTAAAATGAAAGAACCGACAAATGCTAAGCATTGACAAAGGTGTGGAATAACTAGAATTCTCATAAGGGGCTGATTGGTCAAACTAGGGAAACTGTTAGCACTATTCTTTACTAATAAAGACATATCTGCCTCATAATCCAATAATTTCATAGGGCACTGGGGAAAAGCTCACCAAAAGACATATAAAAATGGTATGGTAACTTTCTTAACAGTTTGAAAAACCTAGAAACAACTTAAATGTCCATCAGTGAGTAAGCAAAATGTCGTATATTCACAGAACAAAGCTACAGATACATGCACACAGATTGTACAGACATTATGTTGAGTGAAGAAGCCAGGCAAAAAAGAATGTATTCTGCAAGATTGCATTTATTCAACTTCAAGAGCAGGCAAAAAGTCTGTGGCAAGAAAAATCAGAATAGTGGATATCTCTGGACACGACTGACTTAGAACAGGCAGGAGGGCTCTGGAAATGTATCTCTAATGGTGGTTACATTGGTGTGTGTGTATATACATATACATGTGTGTGTGTGTGTGTGTGTAACAAGTCACCTGTATTCACTTAGGATGAGTACACATATTGTACGTTATTGAATATATTTTATACCCAAACAAAATAGGTTAAAGAAAGAACTATAGAAGTTGAACTGATACTGTTTCTGTCTTTCTCTCTCTCATCTGCATGCTTTTTTATTTTCATTAGAAGAATATCTATATAAAATTTTGGTCTACTTTTTTTCCTTTATCTCTACATTCAAGTTTGGATAATTTAATTTTACTTACAGGAAAGCATAATCACATATGCTTTTTTCTAACGTTAGAACTAAATATTTCACATCACTAAATGAATGGGATTTAATTGAATTAGATGTGATTTTCATATTTCTTAATAAAAGCAGCTCATCTTTCTACAAAGATTTCTACAAGATTGCATTTATTCAACTTCAAGAGCAGGCAAAAAGTCTGTGGCAAGAAAAATCAGAATAGTGGATATCTCTGGACACCACTGACTTAGAACAGGCAGGAGGGCTCTGGAAATGTATCTCTAATGGTGGTTACATTGGTGTGTGTGTATATACATATACATGTGTGTGTGTCTGTGTGTGTGTGTCTGTGTGTGTGTAACCTTTTTCATTTGAGTAGCTATGTAATGAGTATCTCTTCTCTCAGTCTGCAATATTAGTGTACATAGGTGTGACAGTATCAGCAACTGAATTTATCATCTAATCTTCAATACATGCCAAGTCACCCTATTATATAATATTTCCATGATAACTTAGGTATTTTAATTGCACTTTCACTTTCCAAAATGAATTGTAAAACTTAAAGTGTTAATTTGAAGATGTGAGGAAAATTCCAGAGTAAACAGCACTGTGCCCACTTACAGCTGTGCTGTTGTGTGAGTCCTTTGATAGCTACTGTTTCAATCTCAACTTGATCTCCTTTGGGCAAAGCAGAGACATGGTAAGCAGCTCTAGCAGGAAAATTACTCCTAAAATCATTAGTGAAGTCACATTCCGCTGCTTTCAGACTTCTGCCCATATTTGAAAGGGCTTTTTTAGCTTCTTCCATTACCCTTCCTGGACCAGCTGTCCATTTGAAGGGTCCATGCCTAGCTGTGCTGAAATGTAAATGGTCATGTTGGCTAACACAGCTTGACTTTAGAGGCCACTGGCTCCTGGGATTCTGTGGTGCTGATCACCTTTTTGATCATGGACCACATGACTAACCCACCCTACTCTGGCACTGTCCCTCCAGGAGAAAGCCCTACACCCCACAGGCCAACCAGCTTTTTCCACCCCATGTTGGTTTTCTACTGATAAACTTTCTTTGAGTTAGCAAAATATAAACGTGATTTTCCTATCATTCTTATTTGTGTGTGTGTGTGTGTGTGTGTGTGTGTGTGTGTGTGTGTGTGTCTGGTGCTGGGGATCAAACCCAGGGCTTTGGTCCAACTCTACTGCCATCCTCTGAAGAAGAAAAGGCCATGGTATGGTTTTGTATCTGATTCCCCTGTTATGGGGCTGTGACTTTGGGAAGATGGTATCACTTCTTTGTTTATTGGATAGTCTACCTGTTTATTGTTATTTTATCTGTCCTGCCTATCTTACAGACCATTGTGAAGAGCAAGTGTCACTTTTATATTTGAATGTGTTTTCATACAATTGCAAAGGGCTATTTCACATAAAGTGGCAATTAGTTTTCCTTGACCTTCCTTATGTCCATCTCCCTTACAGGAGTCAAAAATAGAGACCTCCTCTATGATATACTCAGCTGGTCAGCCTTTCTCCTTCCTCTGAGAAATTGAGGGCCTGAGGCTAATCTGCTTCCTAGATAAATCAGTAAGTCAGCTGGCTAGTTATTCAGTATCAGTGTGCCACTTAATTTTTCACACAATCAGATCAGTTGCAGAATTTGGGAAAAATATGCAAATCTAGCTTTTAACTAAGTTTGTGCTGCGCAGATCTGGTTGTTGATGGTGTTTCTGTGCGTCGCTTAATCACATTCAGATTTGTGGTCTGGAAAGAGACTTCAGCCAAGTTGTAATGGCAGAGAACTTACAGCTCCAGGGAGTTTTCTGGGAATTCATGATTTAATGAGGTTAGATCCCATTTTTTTTTTTTTTGAGTGATGCTGTGGGGTGAATGTGCAAATTTACATCAAATACTCTTTAAAGAAAAAAATGTCCAATACATATTTTAGAATAAGAGATGAAAGTTGGTTAGCACATCCCTATTCCAAACCAATTTGCATTGCTTTTTATTGCCTCATTTTGGGACGAATTAAAAAAAAAAACATTTAGCACCATTCTCCTTGTATGCCAATGTGATTTCCCGGTTGAATGCATCTAGCTCCTCTGCCTGAATATGACTGAGATGAAACTATATACTGGGAGGAGGGGGTTGAACCCAGCCACCAAGAAGAAAGACGGTTCAGCAACTGATGAGAGGTACAGATTCTGTCTCACCCTTTGGACCAGCAAAGACCAGTTTTGGGAGCAGCTTTGGAAGACATTTCTACTCTTCATAACATTTTGAGTCTTCAAATGTTTTTCAGAAACTAAGAAAACCTACTACATTCCTTCACTCTCTCTCCATTTAAAATTTTGTTTTTGAACCAAGAAGCTCCCAGCGGTAACCTGCCATTCTATGGTATGTGTATTTTAATTTAAAATGAGACTGTAGTCCTTTGCCAAGTGAAATCATTGAATTTCTAAAAAATGAGTTTGGTTTTTAACAAGCTTAGAAACACACACAACAGTCCTCATATGGATCCAGCTGTTCCAGTTTAGAGAATGAAAACGATCCAAAGCCGTGCTTTGTATTGGTTGGCTTTCCAAAGGCACTGTAGGTTGTGTTGTTACTCGGGCTTACATAACTCACTCATCTTCTGAGTTTTGGAAAAAGCTCTTTTTGTTACTATGTTGAACAGTTATATGATCCTAGGCTATGTGCTTTGCAAACATAAAAATGCATGGATCAATGTCGGATTCCCATTGCCACACAGTCTGTCTTCTTCTTTGGTTTTACATGAACTACTCATTCCTGACTATAATCAAGGTTTCTGTACCCTGCACTTCATCTCATGAGCATGCTTTCTCTAAGTGTTAGAATTTCCCCATGGAAAATAAGAATAACCCTGACTTCTTCAGGGGGCTTTCAGGATTAGTTATGGTAATGTGTATGAAACCTTTAGCAGAATGCCTGATGATGAATGCTCGCTGCTCGGATGATCAGTTCTGCCAGCTTTCATGTTGTTGGGTTTAGGGACAAGGCTGAGGGCAGTAGCTACCAATGTTAAGAACCCACTGAAAGTGCAGACTGGGAACTTCAGTCCCATGCTTGTCCTCTAGCAGGGAGAGTATTTGCAATTTCTATGAGTGAGGAGCTGTTTCTGTTTTTTCAATGATGGATTAAAATAATCTCCATTTCAACCATTTTGAGAATGAATTAAAATAATCTCCATTCCAATCTCTAATCTCCAATCCTAGTTGTCTGCTGGGATTAAAACTTGGGTTTTTTTTTCTTTTTTCTTTTTTAATGAAATATTTGAGGTTGTCAATTCAAAGCACCTCTTATTTTTTGACCCCCTTTTATCTAGAAAGACAGTTGTTCTCTTCCTGTCACCCTGACAGGCCAGGCTGTAAGAGTCCAGTGGGATTCAGTTTACCCGTTAGTCCAAATCTGATACTATTACTGCCCATAGTGGTTGTGCTTGTCTCTGTAATCTCAGCTCAAGAGACTCCAACAATATTCTTTTGCTTTCAGTCCACCTGAAAACAAACAAAATCAAGTCCACTACATCAAGGATCTGACCTTTATTCTTGGTCCCATTGCCTTCTGTCTTGGTTACTTTTCACTTGTTGTTGAGACAAAATACCTGATGCCCAAAATGAAGGAAGGAAAGGTTTATTTCTTACAATTCTTAGAGCTTTCAGTCCGTACTCAGCTGGTTGCAAGGCAGGGTGGCGTGACTGGGGGCAGTCATTCATGGCGGCCACACACAGTGAGGCACAAACCGGAGAAGAAGAGGAGACAGCCTTCTTCCCACCCTTACACTGAATGCCGGCTCCACCCCTGGGCAAGTGCCACACTCACATCACCAATCCCAGTGCCAGACAACAAGCCAATCACGAATGCCAGACTCAGCCACGTCCATGATTACATGAGACTTGGAGGGGGGCATCTGAACACACTATAACACCTTCCCAGTCCCTTTTTTATAGACTTCACAATGGGATGATATCCCACGTGCTGTGTCTGCTTAACCAACACTACTGCCTGATGTGAGTTCTTGCGTGTCGAGGCCTAAGATTTAGTGGGCACTTACTCTTGTTGACAGTGGTACCATAGTAGTGAGGAGATGAGCTAAGCAAGAACTTGACATGACTTCAGGCAGAACAAATAGCATCTTTACTCATAGTGCTTTCACCAGGAGACACTGAAGTCACAGTGGATCATTTCAAACCTGAGTGACACTCACCAGACTTTTTGCTGGGATCTGTTTTGTCCCCTGAGGTCTGAGGCTCTCCCATTCCATAGGCAGTATCTCCAGAACGTTCAGCGGGAAGGTGCTAGAGTGGGGGAACAGTTGGTCATGGCCTTCCTTGGATCGAGATGGGGCACAGCTCCTTGGAAACAGAAAATCTGGGTTTTCTCTCCTTTGTGATCCTGGGGCACAGATGGCAGAGAGGTGGTGTGACATATACAGCCAGACTTTCCACTGGCTCTTGCTTTGGCAGTATTTGTCATTTTAGCTGGAATTAAGGACCAGGGGCCGTGAAATGTAGCGATAAAGGAAACGGAAGCAGTTGGGGATAGGAGACTAACAACTCTGGGCAGTGTCAGAAGGTGAGGTGGCCTCCCAAACCGCTCAGGCCCTCCTGGGACTGAGGACAGGAAACAGCAGGGACTTCAGTGGAGAGATAGGGGAGGAAAGGGATCGCAGCGCGGGTGAAGATCTGCTCTTGGCCTTCTCCCTGGGGGGTCACCCAGGGGGAGCTGAGGGTCTTCTCTGTGCCAGCATGGCTCCTGGCACCCTGCACAACCATGTCATCCTCATGAAGATGTGTTGAGGGTCAGAGAGTTTCAGCAACTTACCCAAGGTCACACAGCAACCAGGTAGATATATTTGGATTAAAGTCTCCTATGAAGAAGATGTATCTTTTATTTTTTGAAGACATATCTTTGTCCTTTCCCTTTCCCCCAAGTTTTAGGCATAGGCTATCACCTAGAGTGAGGAATATCTGGGTGTTGATCTACTGAGACACACAGTGCTTGGAGTTACAAAGGAAGCAGCTGCTACCGTTTTTTGTTTTTTGTTTTTTGTTGGGTTTTATTTTGCCCCAAGGAGCTGGATCAGGGATCACCTTTGATAATGGAAACTGCCTTCTCCAGATAGACTCTGGGTGTCCACTGGCTTCTCTGGCTCCTAAAATAAAACCAGACTAATCCCTCAACCATCCCCCATAAACAGGTGGCGCTGCCTCTCCAGCCCCATTTGCCAGTGCTGTGGCGAGGTCATTTTTCCTGTGCATCTGCCCCTCTGGCAGCCGCCTCTCTGCCGGGCTCCAGCTGAACTGCTCCTGTTACTCCCGGGCTCGCCCTCCCAGGGCCCTTCCACAGTCACCGCTTTGCTCAGTCACCCTCCCGCCGAACTGGGCCTTCAGAGTGAGCCTTGCTTTTTCTTTTGAACAGCACAGTCCATTTAGCAAAGGCATTGTCCTGCGCATGTGCAGGTAAGCTACTGAAAACTCTGGTTGCTCCCCTCTACCCTGGTGCCCCTATGAGCCCCACACAGAGAGCTCAGTGATTTCCTTAGATCCTCCAACCACAAAATCAGGGCTGGGGAAAGAAGTGACAACCTGTGCACTTAGAATTGATATTTACCAAAGCAGCCTCGGTCTGGGTTTTAATCCTGCTGCATGAAACAAAACTGACCACAACATGTGACTTTATAGCACATGACAGGCACTGTCAGAACACAGGAACGCGGCAGCCCAGGCTGTCCCTCCCTAGGGGCCTCCCCAGTTCCCATAGGTGTCTTCTCACTCACGCTGATGATGTTCCCCAATGATTCACAACAGGTGATGTATCCTAAAAGTATTCGTATCAGGCCACAGGACTATTCGAACAGACTTCGTTGTTCACATTTCCTTAGTGGATTCTTTTATTTTATTTATTTATTTTTTTGAGATAGGGTCTTGCTCTGTCATTCAGGTTGACCTTGAACTCACCATGTAACCCAGGCAATTCTCCTGTCTCAGCCTTGTGAGTGCTAGGATTACAGGCATGCCCCGCCATTCCCGGTTAGTGGGTCCTTTTAGATTGGCAACCATGAGTGCCTTAAAAGAATTAGATCGAGTAAGTGAAAAACAGTTTTGAAAGTGCCTTTAGGTATTAAACTAACACAACCATTTAACTGGTGGCTTTCCTATGGCCTATAGAAGCCAACAATTTTTATTTTACATTACTTTCTTTTGGTTTTGCTTTGTAGTCCAGACTGGCCTTGAACTCACTGTGTAGCCTAGGCTGAAACTGAACTCAAAGAAATCCACCTGCATTAGGAGCATTAGAGGGCTGGGATTATAGGCATACACTGTCATGCCCAGCAAGGCAGCCAACAATTTTCAAGGAATAAAGAATAACAGAAGACTCATGTATAATTGGGGGCATTTTAGAAAAAGCACACAAAATATTTCATAGCATCTTCATGTTTTTAAAATCAGGAAAAGCTTACGGAACAGTTTGGACAAACTCCCAAAATATATTTTTGAACATGATGCAAATATTTGCGAGAAAATCTAATTTTTAAAGGAAGAATGCCTGATGATGAGCAGGGAAGCAGGAGTGAGAAATGACTTCAGTTTTACAGGCAAATATGTATGCATGCACACATTTGAACGTCCGTTTGCTGATAACATCATACTCCAGGCAGCGAGGGAGCTTGGTCAAAACAGGACTCTCTGGAGACGGAATTGCCAGACAGTGTGAGACTGGGGCACTGAGCTTTTCATCACCCTACCGGAGTTAGAGGGAGAGTCAGGTCCAAGAAGACACAGCACTAAGTGACCTATGCTCTTTGCAGTCAGAGAGAAAAACATGTTCATCCTGAGGTACTTCTGAGAACTTCAAGGAGAAAATCTGGAACCCTGATCTGCATAAGTGACAGTAAAGGGCTGGTTTGTAGAGGATCCTAGAGTGGCTCCCTGGTTAGAGCTCAAATTTCTCTGCCAGAGGTGATGCGGGCCCAGCACTGAGCTTTGAGAATCCCGAGGCCAGGTAAGCGCTGTTCCTTTGCTGAATTTGCTCCGGGAACCTCAGGCCTGAAGGTGAGGCCCGTCTGCTGGGTGCTAGGGTTTCTAGTCTCCTCAAACTGCCACCCTTTCTTATTTTTCTTGCTGCCCAGAGAATTTTCCCCATTTGCCTTCTCATTTTGGAGTTCAGCAGATCTATGGGATAACAGGGCCTTCCCAGGAAGCAGAGGCAGAGAGGTGGGATTAACACACAGAGGTGAAATGAAGACAGTAAGAAAAAGGCGAGCACCCAGGCCTCGGTCCCAGCGCTGGTTACACAACACCTGGTCCTCAGCCCTTCTAATGGGATCTGGGAGCACACAGCGTTCCTTCTGCAAAGGCTGTGGGCTGGGACTGCCAGGTGGGTGGGGCCTTGGGGCCACCTCTGCAGCGTCCTCAGGAATCACGTCCTCCCAGGGCCCCGCAGAAACAAGATGGACTTTGGACATCTAGAGCAGAGGGTGCAGCAGAGGTGCAAAGGTGCCCACGCTGAAGTTTCTGGGTGGCAAGTACAAGTGGCTGCCCTTTCTGGGCCTGGTGGCTGGAGGGCAGAGGAGCCACACGCTGACGAGTGTCAGGCGAGGGTGGGAAAAAGCTGACCGCACTGCAGGTTTGTTCATTTCCAACGCTCAGAGTGGTGAGCAGGTTGGTTGTCCTCGGCTCCCCCAGGCTGTGCCTGCATCCACAGCGCTCAGAGTGGTGAGCAGGTTGGTTGTCCCCGGCTCCCCCAGGCTGTGCCTGCATCCACGGCGCTGGCCCCTCTTCTGCCACCTTTCTCGCAGGTCGGGCTGACACCCCGCAGGCGGGTGGAGAAGGAGGCAGTGGGAAGCTCACTGCAGTCACTGTAGTTTTCAGGAAACAGCACCATGATGGACTGCTCTCCTTTTAACACTGGAGGCTCAGAAGACAGGGATCTGGTCTCTCCGAACCACATCCAGGTCATCATCCAAAGTTAACAACACCTGCAGTGGAGCACACAGACATGAGAGGAAGGCACCGCTGCAGCCAAGTGCAACCCCCACATTCTCTGAGACTCCAGCGGACTGAACACGACCATTCCCTTACCCGTTTTCATGTATTCCGCAGCTTTTTGCAATGCTTTGCAATTAACAAGCAGTTCTATGATACAGTTCATTTATCAACTAACTTAAATCTACATGAGCGTTTATAATGTGCTTTTCGAGATGCTGGAGATACGGCTGGGGTGAGAGACAAGCATCTCTCCCTCTTGAAGTGTACATTACAGTGAAAACTTTAGACACGAAACAAATAAATGAGTAGAATGCAGAATGTCAGATTGTCATATGTACTAAGGGGAAAAACTAAACTCAGGAGGGAATGTGGGAAATATGGCAAAAGAAAGAAAGAAAGAAAGTGTGATAGAGTGGCCTGAGGAGTCATTGCTTAAGAGGTGATGCTTAGGTCAAGATCTAAAGGAAATGAAGTCTTATTGCATGGAGTGTTTCTATATAAGAAATGAACCTTTCGCCTTCATTTCTAGCTCTCCAGGCCATTACTCTCCCGACGTGGACCCCTATACTCCCGTTGTCTCTGTCTCCCTGACAGGAATGCTTACACGGAGTGGAGGAACCTTTCAAACTGGCCACTAGGGGGCAGCTCCGCTCCACTTTGAGGTGGTATGGCCCGCGCTCTCTTCAGAGGACGGGGCTGGGAGCCCAGGCACCTAGCAGTGCCCAGGAACCACGACTTTTAATTTAGAAATATTAAAAGTTTGATTAAACGATACTGGGAACCGTCATCCTAGGTCGACACGAATAAGCATGGTTTCTGGGAAAGGGTTTGAGCAAAACATGGACTACAGGAGAGAACTGAACATATGGTACTTGGTAGAAGGCAGTGGAGGCCAGCAGGCTGCACCGATCCCCCGGGGAGCCATAAAATGCTCATAAAACATTCAGGGAGACTGCAGGCCGGGGAGGAAGGCGGTAGTCCAGTGTAAGAGGAATTTGAACATCGGTTGTAGTTCCTGGGGGAAATTCTGGGCATACGAGTCTAATAACCAGTTCAGTCCAAGTGTGCTGTGCAAGTTAGGAAAAATAGCTTTGCCACTGTGTCTAAAAATATTGAAAACTGAAAGGGAAAAGAAAATAAAGATGTCACTGAAGGATAAAATATAAAAAAGAAATAAAATGATCTGTGCATCGAATTATAATGAACTGGAGAGGGAAAATAGGAATATGAGAAGGATATGAAGAGGAGTGGAAGAGCAAAAACGAGAATGTAAAGTAGGAAGAAAGCAAGAAAAAGATACGATGAACTCACCAAGAATGAGAAAAACAGGGCGGTAGCAGAAAGGAAGTGCCAGATGTCATGGTCATCAAAGAAATCCAGCAGGATACACTCACGGTTCTTCTCCCTGGATTCAGCTGGGGTTCCCTGGAGGAAGGTAAGGCGGGACGTAGGCAAGATTTTCACTTGCCTACTGTTTCAGTGTTTCACATGCAGGAATCTATAAAAATGTTTCTCAGTGGCTCAAAAAATCAGCTTCCAAGAAGACATACATCCGCACAAAAGCTTGTACACAGATGTTCATAGCAGAATCACTCATAATAATAAAAAGTGAAAACAACTCAAATGTGCACCAACATGTGAATGGGCAGATAAAATATGTGCGTCTCCACATCGTGCAGTGTGTTCTAGGAGCCAGAAGACACAGACTGCTGACACACGTGGCAGCATGGATGAACCCGAGGAACACTTCACTAAATTAAAAAAGCGGATACAAAGACACATCTGTGTGATCCTGTTTATCTGAAAAATCCTAAATAGATGAACCTATGGAGACAAAAGCAAGACGTGGTCGCCCACGCCTGTAATCTCAGAACTTAGGTGGCTGAGAAAGGAGGATTACAAGTTTCAGTCCTGTCTGGGCAACTTAGCAACTTAATGAAATCTTGTCTCAAAAGGAGGTTAAAAAAAAACCAAAAACGATGGGGGTGTAGCTCAGTGCAAAAGCTCTGAGTTCAGTCCCCACTATGGGGGAAAAAATTGTGATTTGAAAGATGGAGAAGATCCACTCATCAAGTTTTTTGCACATATTATACACCTACTTGGAACAGAATCATAATGCAGCACACAACGAAGACCAAATTTGCAGTGTCTTTAGTGCTTACAAATTTATGAAGGGTTGACCACATGCCAATTTTAGGCATTTGTGTGTGGATACTAAAAATAATCCTTTTTGGCAAACGCTTTCAATTTAAAGACTGTAAAAAAAAAAGGATACAAAGCAACATGCAGGGGCCAGGGATATAACTCAGCAGCATAAGCACCTGCCTGGCAAGTGCAAGGTCCTGAGTTTGATTCCCGGTACCCCTCCAGCCCCCCGCAAAAAGCAATGTGTACAGTAGGAGAGGGAGTAGAAAGGTCAAAAAGGCAAGAGAGAACTGCGTGGAAAAGAGAATGTTCCCTTACCTCCCAGCTGCTGAGATTCTGGAAGAAAAAGTACAGGGCGGCGGCCCACAGCACCATAGTGGCCGTGATGCAGAAGACAGGCACCAGGAGGACCTTCTCAGAGCTGCGCAGCTGTGGGGAGACACAGAGGCCGGGGCTTGGCGCCACCCCCGCCCCCCAGGGGAGCTGGGTCCTGCAGCTCCGGTGCCCTGCTTACCTTCATGATGATGTAGAAGGCCAGATACAGCAGCAGGTTGCAGATGAAGATGCCCAGCATGTAGGATGCGAAGTCCCTGGGCCGGTAGATCAACCCAAAGAGGGCGCTAAGGACACAGGGGAGAGATATTGGCAACAGAGAAGATGGAG
>RJWM01009924.1:0-65751 GCA_004363535.1 Dasyprocta punctata | reverse complement strand
CTGCTGGCCCCGTGTACGCATCACAACTGGAGACCTTTAGGAGGCTCAGGGGCAGAGCAGGGACAGGCCCCCCGCCAAAGGTGGGGAAGGGCTTGTGGGGCTACACTGGGGTGCAGGAGAAAACTGGGGCCTGAGTGGGGATGAGGAGGGAGGAAGGTCATGGTGTAGGAGAGAAGGCTTGTCCTATGCAGAGGTATCACTGGAGCTCACTGGCTTTTCTCACCTTCAGTCTACTCACCTAATCCCTGAACACACACACACTTTCTCTTCTCTCTCTCGCCACCTCCCTACCCTCTCTCTCCATTCTCTTCTATCCCCAGGGCTAAGCAGGGCCAAGGAAGGGGCATCTGACCTCAAGGATGAGCCACCATCTGCAAAGAGCTGCAGTATTAATAAGTCACAGCTGCCATAGCTAGAGTCTCCTGGGAAGCTGGTGCCAGGCACTGTGCTGAGCCTGAGGCATGGCTTACATCGGTTATGC
The DNA here is from genome assembly GCA_004363535.1 of Dasyprocta punctata. NCBI lineage: Eukaryota > Metazoa > Chordata > Mammalia > Rodentia > Dasyproctidae > Dasyprocta > Dasyprocta punctata. The sequence goes on along the minus strand of RJWM01009924.1, from coordinate 65,270 downwards.
CATGGGCCTTGTGTTAGGTAGGATTAAACACCAGCCTCATTTGGCAGATGAGAAAACTGGCACAGGGAGGGAACTTACTGGAGCACCTTGCACAGCCATTAAGAATGGGGTCACTGGACTCAAGAGGCTAGATGTGAAGGACTAGAACATGCTCTCTCTGGACAGCCAGTGAAACCCCTAGATCAGTGTCTTGCACAGGCACTTGTTGGTCTGATCCGTGAGACAGCAGGCAGTGACATCTGCTTCTTGGAAATCCTGGTCAAAAACCTATGTTTCTCAATTTTTTTATCTGTAAAATGGAGAAGATATTATTACTTACCTCAGAGGTCGGCTGTCAAGACTAAGCAAGAACACTCGTGCCGGGGCCTTGCACACATGTATTCCGCATGTGTGACAGGCATCTCACTCCTGTCCCCTCCTGTTACAGTGCGCTACTTCCTGAAGAACAAGGTTAGCCCTGATTTGTGCAACGAGGATGGACTCACAGCCCTGCACCAGGTAAGCCAGGTTCACTGGGGGCGGGGGAGAAGCTTCCTGCTCCCCACCTGGACAGGTGCCCCATTCCGCTGCACTTTCTTGCCCAGAACCCTCAGGGCAGGGGGAGGAGGAGTCACAGGTGGCCCATCTGAAACGGACATGAGTGTTTCTCACACACATGCCTGTGCACGTGCACACACACACACACGCGCGCGCGTGTGCAGAACAGGCTTCAGGGCCAGGGGCCTTTGTTAACTATATCCTCACTGCCCAGCAAAGCAAGTCTGTTTGGAGCTTGACATTTGACAAGCACATTCACACCCACCAGGACATCCCACCCACCCTGGTGACAAAGGTGACTAACACAAAGGTCACATGGCCATGAACCGTGCACTGTCATAACACACATCCTTCCTAAGGCAGCGTGATGGTCCCACCTTCCCTGGCTGGGCACAGGCGGTTCTGGCTGTCACCTCTTGCACGGATGATTCCTCCTCCTCTGCAGCTTCCTGAGTGTCCCCGGCATTCACTCTGGTCCTTTTAGCCATGGGGATGTTCAAACCTAAAACCTCGGAGTTCGTGCAAAGCTCTGGTGTCTTCTCCCACTGCTGGGGGCAGGTGGATTCACCCCACCCATCACGACCACCACCACAGGAGGCATCTCACCTCAGGCTCCTGTTAGAGCACTACTGAGCACTGACTGCCATGTTCTCTGCTGGAGACAGGGCCCCAGAAGTGAGTTAGGCAGTGTCCCTGCTCTCAGAGTCCATGGTGTGTTGTGACCACAGTGTGTAAATAACAAAAAATGTGATGCAGTGTGATCAGGGCTCATACAGAGGTAAGCAGAGAGCTCTATGCAGCTTGAAGCTGAAAGCCGGTGAACCACCTCAAAGTGGAACTGAGAAATGCTTCCAAGAGGAAGGGCATCTGACCTGGGTCTTGGAAGGGTGAGTAGGAGTTTGCCAGATAGAAAGGAAGAACATTCGAAGCAGAACAGACAAACATTAAAGAGACATGACAAGGGAGGTCTGCCTTTCAAGCCTGGAGTCTGAGGAGTCGATTGATTGTGGCATCACTGGTATGCAAGGAGCCCAGGGAAACAGCAGGAGGCAAGACTGGGGAGATTGAGAACAGGTCCTCGTGGGTTTGAATCTGCAGAAGGATCTTCATCTTTAGTTTAATCCATTTCTTGCTGTGTGACTCTGTGGACCCTGGCCTCATTGAGCTGGTTTCCCCATCTATAAAGCAGGAATAAGAGCATCTTCACAGGCTTGCTGTGCGGATTAAGTATAGCAGCACATGGCCAAAGCTTAGCAAGGTGCCCAGCTCGCGGGAACCCTCAGAAAGCGTTGGCTTTTCTTCATGACCGGGACTGTCGCTGTCATTGTTAGTGCCACTCCAGCTCCAGTACAGCCAGGGGGACTGGAGCATGTGAGGATCCTCTTCTGTTTGGCCCAGGAATATGGATCGGCTGCTCTGCCTTCCGGGTCTGCAAACAGAGCAACGTGATTAATGACCGGAGGAAGCGGTCTCTGGGTGCGGGTGTGCGGAAGAGGGAGGGAGGCAGAGAAGATGAGGCCTCACCTAGGGCAGTAGGGATGAGGGGAGGGATTTAGGAGATGGAGTCACAGCAGCAGGAGTCAGCCTGGGCCAGTGCAGGGCCTGCCCACCCCTCCAAGGATGTCGTTGCACCTGCCCCCTACCTTGCTGAGCTGCCCGCTCAGACTCAGCCGCTGTGGATACGCAGCCCCACCCCCTTCCACGTGAGCCTTCCATTCCACCTCCGTCTTTCCTGCAGCCTCTAAGGGTGGCGTCTTTAGTCTTCCAGTCCCCGGACTGCAGAGTTCCCCAGGCTCATCTCCAGTGACAGCCTGGAGACCCTCCCGTTCTACCCCTGCCTGTGGCCTTTGGTGCCCCCTGGTGGCTGTGTCATGCCTGGTTCTCTGGTCTCCTGAGGCAGCACCTGCTGCAGAGTGACATCTTCTCCTGCCTGTCCAGAAATACCTTCAGACCTGGCCACCCAGAGACTGGCTGACTCAGAGAGAACACGGGTCGCTGGCACCATCTGTGCAAACGGCTGCTTCTTTCCCACGTGCCCTTCTGGCGCCAAGCCCTGGCTCCCTGGGAGTAGGGTGGGGGCTGTGGTGCCCTCATCCCACACCCATGCCTACACCTGTGCTCTCTTGCGATCTTGGACTCACACAGGTGTCCCTGAGCCTTCTACTGGCCTGCAATCTCTCCTCCCCATCCTGACAATCTTTTCTGTAGGCCAGGCCACTGCCATCCCTTAACTAGATGACCTCAACCCAGCTTCTCCCACCGTGGGCGTGTACACACACACACACATGCACACACACACACACACACACACGCATGCGCGCAATCTGTTCTCCACATGGAACGAGCAGAGTGGTTTTAAAAACAAGTCTGAGTGTGCTACTTTTCTGAGGATCGCTCTCCAGAGACTCCTATTGCTCCAAAGACCAAGCCTATACCTGGGCGGGCAGGGCTGAGCCCAAGTCCCCTACTGGCTTCTGCAGAAGTCACCTCTCAGGCAAATCCTGCACCCTGCAGTCTGTGAAGTAACCCCATCTTCCTCTTCTGTCCTTGCCTCATGTCTCTGGCTAAGGCCCCAGTGTCCTCAGTAAATTTTTCACTCCTGACCCTGGAACTTGGGCACTCCTGGATCCCTGTGTTCTTTCTGTGGGGGCCGCAGGTGCCTGAACCTGCCCCCTTACTGGGGCTCACCCACCTGTGGTCACCGCTCCATGCAGGTGGGAACACAAGTGTTGTCTCCCAGCGGGGACAGCATCAAGACCTGCAGCTGGATTCTTGGGGGAGTCTTGGTTATTTGGAATTTTCTCCAAGATGTGTGCTACTGGGTCAGAAGTTCCTGAGTCAGAGGTGCCTTCTCTCGGGTTCTCGTGGGGAATGTGGGGTGTGCCCATTATGGCCCGGGGCCCTGCCTGGGCTCACTCTGTCTCTGTGTCCCTCCCAGTGTTGCATTGACAACTTCGAGGAGATCGTCAAGCTGCTTCTGTCCCATGGTGCGAATGTGAACGCCAAGGACAACGAGCTGTGGACGCCCCTGCATGCTGCAGCCACCTGCGGCCACATCAACCTGGTGAAGATCCTCGTCCAGTAGTACGTGCCTGCTCAGCCCCAAGCACAGCCTCCCACTGCCACTGCTTCCTGCCGTCTCCAAGTCTGCTCCTCCTTCCTTCTTCCCTCCCTCTCTTCCTCCCCATCTCCCCCATTCTTCCCTCTCTCATCATTTTTTCTCACTGTCCCTCTAAATTTCTGTTTATGCTTGTCACTGTCTCCTCAAAATCTTTCCATATGTCTCTTTCTCTCTCTTGCAATCCTCCTGCCTCAGCCTCCTAAGTAGTCGAGATTATAGGCATGTATCCCCCATACCCAGCCCAATTTTTTTTATTGTTGGAAAAATATGTATTTTTATAACAAAATTTATATAACATCGATTTTACAATCTTAACCATGTTTAAGTGTACGACTCAGCGGCACTAAGTTTATCATTGTTGTGCAACCATTACCACCATCCATCTAAGAGCTCTCTTCATTTTGCAAAATCAAAACTCTGTAGCCATTAAACAGTAACTCCTCCCATCCCCTGTCTACACTCGGTCTCAGGCAATCATGATGTTGCTTTCTGTCTTTATGAGTTTAACTACTCTAAGCACCTAATATAAATGGAATCATAATAGTGTTTGTATTTTTGTGACTGGCTTATTTTACTTAGCATAATGTCTTCAAGGCTCATCAATGTTATAATATATGTAAGAATTTTCTCCCTTTTTAAGGCTGATTAGTATTCCATTGTGCGCGTGTCATTTTTTTCATTGTATATGCGTGCATGCCACGTTTTGCTTACACATTTATCTATTGATGGACACTTGAGTTGGTTCTATGTTTTTGCTAATGTGCGTTATGCTGCCGTGAACATGGGTTTACATAATGATCTCTTAGTGTCTCTCTGCTTTATATCTTTGAAAATATAACCCAGAAGTATACTTTTTTTTTTGGAGGAGCTGCTATGCTGTATTCCTTGGTGGCTCTTCCATCTTACGTAACTGTCAGCATTGCTCAAGAGTTCCATTTTCCTCACATCCTCACCAGTGCTTGTTATTTTCTGGAATTTTTTGTTTGCTTGCTTGTAGTCTACCTAATGGGTTTTCTATACACTATGTATTGTCTTCTAGCCATTGCATTGTCTTGGCACCCCATCAAAATTCATTTAACATATATGCAAGGGTTTATTTTTGGGTGGATTCTGTTGGTCTGTATGTCTGCCATTATGTCAATACAACACTCTCTTTTTGGTTTTTTGAGGCAGGGTCTCACTATGTAGTCCAGGCTGGCCTTGAACTCACTAGCCCAGACTAGCCTCAAACTCACAACATTCCTCCTGCTTCAGCCTCCCAAATGCTGAGATTATAGGTGTGTACTACCATGCTCAGCTGCAACTGACTTTTTGTTTAATACTTTTCTTACTAAATTGAATTTGATAACTAGTTCTAACAATTTTTTGTGTGTGGAGTCTTTAGGGTTCCCTACATATGAGATTTTATTATCTGTGAGCAGAGATAATTTTCTATCTTTCCTTCCAATCTGGATGCTTTCAAATTCCTTCTCCAGCTGCAGCTCAAACCTCCAGCACTATGTTGGCCAGGAGGTGATAAAAGCAGGATTTCTTGCTTTATTGCTGATCTTGGAGGAAAAACTTTCAGTCTTTGACTATTATAGATGTCTCTGATGTGTTTTCCATAAGTGGAATTTTTTTTAAGTCATTTTCTTTTTTTTTAGTTTTTTCCCCCCCTTGAACTCACAAGGTAACCCAGGCTGGCCTCGAATTCACAGCGATCCTCCTGCCTCAGGTTCCCAAGTACTGCGATTACAGACATGAGCCACCTTGCCCAGCATTTTTTCCCTAGTTTTTGAGTGTTTGTATCATGAAATAGTGTTGAATTCTGACAAATGGTTTTTATGCATCAATTGAGTTAATCATGTAGTTTCTCTCCATTCTGTTAATGTGGTATATTACATTGATTTTTGTGTTTTAAACCATCCTTGTGTCCAGGAATAAATCTTGCTTATTTATTGTGGGATTCTTTTAATACCCACTTTTTTTCAATATGTTGCTGGATTTGGTTTCCTAGTATTTTGTTGAAGGTGTTTTTTTTTTTGAGACAGGGTCTCACTGTGTAGTTCTGGCTGGCCTGGAACTTACTATGTAGCCCAGGCTAGCCTCATACACGTGGCAGTCCTTCTGCCTCAGCCTCACAAGTGCTAAAACTTCAGATGTGCACCCCACACACCCAGCTTTATATCATTGTTCTTTAAGGTATAGTTGTGTAGTTTCCTTTTCCCTTCGTGTTTTTTGTCTAGCCTTGATATCAAGATATTATTCTCTTTTGATCTCTTTTTCTACAATCCTGTCTTCATCTGTGCTACTCCATTTGTTGTTGCTGTTTTCCTTTATTTTTATGTGTTGTTACTGTTTTTGTTTATTTAAAAAATCAAATGTGCTTCCTTGGTCTTAACCCAAATCTTCTCTGCATGCTTTTCTTTAAGGCAAAGACCTGAAACTCCCCAAAATTCTTGCTAGACTTCTTGAATTCTATAAGCATGCAGAAAAGGCAGTGTTCAATTTCTTGTGTATTCAGTTGAATCTAGCTAAAATTGGTTGATGTCTGCACTGGACTAGGTCCTGTGTTGGGCAGTGGACACACAGGAGGATACAAAAGTCCTAGGGAGCCAAGCGAGAACTCAGAGCAGACACAGAGCAGCAATACCAGTGGGCTGATGTCCCCAGAAGCCAGCGAGAACAGCAGTGCAGGGAGTCAGGAGAGATGGCTGAGAACAGCATAGGCAGCCTGCGGGCTCCTTTTCCAGGTGTAGACAGAGTAGCAGTTGCTCATTGGATGGCTCCAAGAGGCAGGAACTAAGAGAACGGTTCTGCTGGTCTGGCTCGGAGAGGTAGATTAGCTTCTCAGGGCACGCAGGAGCTCAGAGAGGTCATGACAGAGGGCAGTCAGGCCAGAGGACAGTATGGTAGCCCACAGCTATGCCTTATGAGCCTGAGCAGGAGCATGAGGTAGCCACCGCTGATCAGCAGCGGTACCCAGAGGGCAAAGGGAGTGGTGCTGGCCTGGTCAGTGGCTCCCTAATGCTAATCTGTACCAGAATCACCTGTGGGGTGTGTTTAAAATAAATATTCCCAGGCCCTGCTCCAGAGACTGCTTCATGCAGGCTGGAGAGAAGCCCAAGGAGCTGTGCTTTATTTCAGTGGCCCCCTGCTATTTCTGCTGCAGGGCACCCCATGGCCGAGCTTGGTCATCGCTGGCCCAAAGGGCAAATTCTCCTAGGAAGCTCCTAGTCTCTGTTCTGCTCCTGTCCTGCCCAGCTTTTGGGTGGGGGATGTGTCTACATACAGATAAAGGTTAGCATAGAATGTGGAGTGAGAAGAGCTGCCATAACCTAGGTTTGAGGCTTGACCCTACCACATCCAAGCTGTGACCTTGAACATGTGACAGAGCCTGTTTTGAGTCTTTGTTTCCTCTTGAATGAGATGACACCAACGCTACCACCCACGGGGACTGTTGTGAGGACTGAATAAAGTGATGTGTCCAGGGCTTAGTGCCCGCTTATCTCCCAGTAGGTGTCTATAGAGTAGTTCTGCTGCTGTTTATATTAGCTTTATTATTGTCACCAGGGGAGACTTTAACATCTGTCCCTCCCTGCCCACCTGCTGCCTCACAGAGCAGGAAGCGGAGAGAGATCTTCTGTGATGCCTGTTGTGGGACTTAGGTACCTTCCAATGTGGGGACCCAGGATGCTGAAGCCACCATGCTGATGGGCATAGCTGGGGTGCACAATGGTGGGGTCGCGGATGCTGGAGTGTGTGGTGGGGCTAAGGGAGAAGCCAGAGGGCAGGGGCAGCCAGAGCAATCTTAGCCACTCTACCTGGTTTTCACCCTGATCCTCTCTCTTCAGTGGGGCCGACTTGCTCGCTGTCAACTCTGATGGGAACATGCCATATGACCTCTGCGAGGATGAGCCCACCCTGGATGTCATTGAGACCTGCATGGCGTACCAGGGTAAGGGAGGGCAGCCCGCTCTAAAATGGGCATAGTACAGCATTGCAGTGTCACATAAATGAATGCAGTGAATGTCACATCGGCTGGCTATGTGCCTCTCTGCCTGGTACTCAGCCCCCATAGATGGGATAGGTCCACATTATTGTCATGATCTGTGTGCTTGACAAGATAAGGACATGAAAGGACCCTGGAAAACATGCTATGCAGAAGGGAGGTATTGTTCCCTTCTTTGTCACCCACACATGCAGGCGGCCTCAGCTGGCCTAGTCTCCTCTTCGTCAGCTGTGACAATTCGATTTGATAAACATTCACCATAAAGATATAGCCCCATTTGGAAAAATAGCAGAAAGTCAAGAACATTCTTCAGTGCTGCACTGTGCCAAGTACCAAACTCACTGCCAGAGACCCAGATAAACAAGATAAGGGCTGTTCTCAGCTCAGAATGAGGTTCAGAGAGGAAATAAACATAGCCATGAGAGACCTGCCAGCCCCAGAATCCCACAGCCATGCCCTCGAAGCACTTACTTCTAAATAGGTCTCAAGTTCAAGCCTTCAGCTGCATCCTGAGGTCCTGCCCTAGCCCATACCTGTATCCCCCTTCCCCCCAAGATTGCTGTGATCACTGCCAATTGGTCTCCTTGTCCCCTGATACCTAAGCTTTTCCTATTCATTCCTGCTGAGGTTCTTAACAATTTTGGGCTGATCTGGTAAATCTATAGTCCCTTTCTCAGAATGTTTTTCAATATGGTTTTAAAATGATAGGAGCAGGGTATGGTGGTATGTGCCTGTAATCCCAGCACTCAGGCGTCTGAGGCAGGAGGATCACTGTGAGTTTGAGGCCAGCTGAACTGCATAGTGAGACCCTGTTTCAAAAATAAACAAATGAACAAACAGATAGGATTATAAAGAAAGCCAAATTATATTAAAACAAATCCATCAAAATATGTTTAAAAGTATTACAAACTTCATTAAGTCATGAAGCAATAAGATAACACAAAATGAAAACATCTAGAGATTCTGTTAGTGATAATCTCACAGGCATTGCTAATACCCCTGTAGGTTTTGCTGACATTCTAGTGGTGAGAGATGCTAAATTTCATTTAGTGTCAAAATAAACATGTACCAGTACGTTGTTTTTCCTCCTTTAAAGTTTATAAACCTCCCCTGAATTCTATCCCCAAAGATCTAATGGATCTTTTTATGGAGCATATCATCCTCTCCTCATATACCATTAGTAACTGCCAGTGACAGCTACACTTTGTAACCAGAGATTCAGGTTATGAAATGTCTTTCTAGGCCCCCTGACTACAACACCCCTGTACCTCAACTTACTCAGCTCTCCATTTGAAAGTGATATATCCCTTTATTCAATAATTTCCACAACAAAAATGCATTAGTATTGTGCCTGGTTCTGCAAACCTAACCACGGAGCAGCCGAAGGAAAGCCAGAGAGACTGAGGATAGCCAGCAGAGGCCAGCTGGGGAGGAGATATGAGCCATTTGAGCAGCTGGAGGCAGGTAGGTAGCTAAGGTAGGGCTTCCAGGTGAGAGAGGGACAGGCACATAAATGACCAAGGTTAACATAGTGCCTACTGGGTGGCAGGCAGGATCGCCCCTCAGTCTGGGTCAGTGCATGCTGCTTATGTTTATCAGGCCTCAGGGACAGTGACCTGGGTCCCCCTTGACTGGCAGGCCTTGGGGAGCATGATCTGTGCCTCTTCCATCTGCTTTTCTCTCTCCTCTTGGAATTTAGGCCTGAGAATGCTGAACAGATCCTCTCTCTCCCACTGCAGGCATCACCCAAGAGAAAATTAACGAGATGCGGGCTGCTCCTGAGCAGCAGATGATCACGGACATCCACTGTATGATTGCGGCAGGCCAGGATCTTGACTGGATAGATGCCCAGGGTGCCACACTGGTGAGGAGATGGGGCAGGCTGGTTTGAGCTGGGGGCAAGTACCAAAATCCAGACCCACTGAGGTTGACACGGAGCAGGCCCTGGTGGGGTCCAGAGCTTCTCTGTTACCTTGAGCCTCCTCCAGATCTCTTTCGGGCCAGGGCCACTCCTGGAATATGAAAGGTTAGCAGAGTAAGGTTCAATCTTTTTGGGACCCTGGCAGCTTTCATCTGGGACTGGGAGTCAGGACTCCTGGTGGGAGGCTTGGCTTTGTTGTCCATCTCCAAGATCATGCCCATCTTGGAGGTTATTTCCCCCTCCTCCAATGATGTCGTCCCTCAGGGACTGGTGTCACTATTTACCTCCTCACACATGCCGTCTGGCTTAGAATGTGCTTTCCCCTGCCTGGTGTCCTTTCTCCAACCCCTATTGCCTTGCCTCATCATCTCTTCTTGATGTTGCTTCAGCAGACTTTCCCCTGAGTTCTTTGACTTCAGAGTCTATCCACCCATCCATCCAGTTAACAGAGGAAAGCACTTCCTTTGTACCGTATACTTTTTTTGACCCTAGAGACAGAACAGTGGAGGCTTCTTCCATCTCAAATCTGCCTGGCTAACTCCACTTACCTTTGCAGCCCAAGGGTCGGTGACTTGGGGAAACCTCTCGGGCATTGCCTCCTAGGTTCTCCCAGCATACTCAGTATAGAGCAGGGTCTGCTTCCGCAGCCTCTACACTGAACTTGGAAGCCCACCCCCTGAAGCTGGGTGCCACCTTAGGCTTAGACTCCATGCTGGTCAGCAGTCCCAGGCCTCAAGCTCAGCATACAGGGCACAGCAGTTCCATGCTCTTTACTGTCCTCAGGACTGATCATGTGGCCCAGGTACAGTAACAGGGCTCCCTCCTCTTGGCTCCTGAGCTCTGACCTATACTTCATGCCCATTTCTATTTTCTGGGTCCCTACTTGGATCACCTTTTCAGCCCAGCTTTAAGAATGAGGTCAGAAAGCTGGGTGTGGAACTACATATGCCTGTAATTCCAGCCCTCTGGGAGGATGAGGCAGGAGGATCACTAGGCCAAGCCCTGCCTATGCAGTTTAGCAGTTTAGTGGAACCCTATTTAAAAAAAAAAAATCAAAAAGGGCTGGAGATGTAACTCAATGCAAAGTCCCTGGGTTTAATCCTTAGTACTGCAAAAATAAAGGAGGAGGTCAGGGGGTAAAACTAAATGCTGCTGGCCTTCGGGGACTCACCCACTTGGCCCAAGCACATATGTAGGTCTCAGGTCTTCCTGTATACTGGAGAACACTTGAAGATAAGAGCGTCTCCCCACCAGGCTTTTTGGGAGAGTTAAATGTGTTTGTGCATGTAGGTGTTCAGGATAGTCTCTAAACAGTAGATGTCAGCAATCATCATTATTATTACTAACAATACCACTACCCCATTCTGGGTTTTTTTTTTTCCAATGAAATACTAAGACCTCATGGTTTGCTGGCCAGGTAGGTGTCATTCTTCAAGAATGGCAAGCATCAGACATTTATAAAGCAGATAACTATACTAATTTTCATGTGCTATTGTAGCACACTACACCCTAGATTTATTCTAAAAATTTAAAAAGAAAAAGGAAAATTTCCATTTGCTGGACCCTTGCTGCAATCTTTCTTCAGCTAAGGGAATATTGCCATGTCATGCTAGGTCATTTCCTGAGGCCATGCCTTCTCTGTCTCACTAACTCTGCTGTCCCAGACCTCAAATGCCCAGAGTTCTCTGGCTTCTCCCAGCCAGTCACCAGCTGCCATCTCACCTCTGTCTCCTACCATGGCTGGGCAGTTTGTTTCTCTGCCTCGCCATGTTTTCCCACATTTGTTCATTTCCTTGGCCTGCCTTGTCATCAAGTAGGGGTCTTGAATCACTTACTGAGTGTTCATCCTGTGCCAAACATACTTTGTATGTTTTTTTTTTTGGCAGTTGAACAACTGGGACAACTGAAGTCTGCTAGTTGTTGGTTATAGCTGGTGCTAGGTACAGGAACTGGGATCTTGTCATGGGGCTTTCTGTTATTAGGCATATCAGTTATCTATTGCTACCTAACAAAATACCCTCACAATGCAGCATCTTAATAATAAATAGTGTCTCAAATAGTTTCTATGGGTCAGGGTAGTGGCATTATTCCCCTGGGTGGCTCTGGCTTAGAATCTCTCACGAGGCTGCAGTGAAGATGTTGGCTGGGGCAACTGTCTCATCTGAAGTCTTGACGTGAGCTGGAGGGTCCCTTCCAAGATGGCTCCCTTCATGCCTGGCAAGTTAGTGCTGGTGGTTGACTGGAGGCCTCAGTTTCTTGCCTCCTGAGGACCTCTCTTTAGAGCTGCTTACGGGTCCTCACAACATGATGGCTGCCTCTTCCTAGACTGGTTGCCTTTTGGGTACTAGCCTTGGAAATCACAGACTTTGTACTCTTATTCTTTAGAAGTCAGTTACTCAGTTTGGTCTCTATTTAAGAGGAGAGCATCAAGCTCCATCTTTTAAGGAAAGACATGCAAATTAATTTGTAGACATACTTTTAGACCACCATATTATACATCTAGGACCCCTTCCCCAGGGCTCAGCACACAGTAGAGGAACTACAGGGGAGAAGAGCTCACCTCTCTGCCTTTCCTTTAGATTGACATTTCAGATTTAGTAATTCCCTACAACTCAGCTGGTGTTTCCACCTCATTATCTTTCATTCTGCTGACCCTAAGGATGCTCTGGGATGTGGGTAGGGGTTGAAGGATATCCTGCCTCCAAGTGTGGGGCCAGCCCCCTAGGAAATGCTTACTTGTTTCCTCTGTTCCAGCTGCACATAGCTGGAGCCAATGGATACCTGCGGGCAGCTGAGCTCCTCCTGGACCATGGAGTGCGTGTGGATGTGAAAGACTGGGACGGCTGGGAGCCCCTACACGCTGCTGCCTTCTGGGGACAGGTAGTTCACACCCATGGGCCTGCAAGAGAGGCTAGCACAGGATCAAAGTACAGTCACCAAGCCCTTGGGCTGATAGTTGGTTCAAAAGAACATAAAATTCACTTAAGGTATTAACTATAGTAAGCTTGTGAGATATGAAAAGGCTTAGGGAATTTGTAAAAATGTTTTACTAGTTGTGTCTTAAAGGTGTGATAATCAAATTTGCCAAATTAGAAATTTCCTAGCATTTTTGCTTTGAGAAGTTTCTCCATTTGTTTCTTATATATAATTATAGCTTATGTGGTCCCCCTCCTTAGACACCTAGCAGCTCTGGAATCACAGCCAACTCCTTCTTCTTAGCCCGCTTGGTACCCTCAAGGCACACTGGTGGTGTCAAGCTTGTGATGTCTTTCAGAATTCCTCCATGGCTCAAGGGTGCAAGATACTCCCTAGGAATCAGTTTTGGCCCACCACTCTTCAGTTCACATTCTAAGAGGCCTTGAGGTCAAGTCCAGTGGTTCATGTCTATAATTCTAGCTACTTGGAAGCTGAGACCGAAGGGTCATGAGTTCAAGACCAACCTGGGCAATGTAGTAAGGATCTTGACTCTAAACAGAACAAAACAACACAATAAACCTTTTGGGTCTGGGGATACAACTTAGCAGTAGAGTATCTGCCAAGCATATGTGAGACTCTTGGTTTAATCCCTAACATTAAAAACAACACAAAACAAAACTGCTGGGATTTGGGCACTCCATCAGCCTCCTAGGCTTTCTGAATGCTGGCTGAAGGAACATGGACTTCTTGTGTTTCAGATGCAGATGGCAGAGCTGTTGGTGTCCCATGGGGCTAGTCTCAGTGCAAGGACATCCATGGATGAGATGCCAATAGGTAGGTCCAGCACTATACCTAGTATACACGCTCATCAGTGTTTTGATAGGTGAAGGGTGAAGTGGATGAACATATGACTGGATAGTGGACTTGTATGTAGATAGATGGATGAATGAATAAATTGATGGATGGTACATTAGTGCACAGATGGATGAATGAATGGATAATGGATGGATGGTTGGATGGATGGAATAGGTGAGTAGATGTGATGATGATGGATGGATGGATGGATAGATAATTGGATTGGTGGGCAGAGGGTAAGCCTATGGATGAATGACCAGGTCATCAAATAAGTGGATAGATGAATGAAAAGATTGGGCAGATTGGATGGTGGGGTTGTGAGATTTCTCAGCCTCTGCATAATTTCTTGCTTAGGCTACATGGATAGGGTACCCACTTATTTCACTTTGCGTTTATTTCTTTTTAATTTTCGCTAGCACATATTTGCAGTACATAATGATTATATTCATTGGGAGTTGTATGTGTACATAACACATCTTAATTCTTTTTACTTCCCCTCTTCTTCCCTCCCACTCTTCTCCCTGTATTTCTTGTTCCTGAGAGTTGATGATTCTCCCAGAAACTGTCAAAGAGGAACATAAGTCCCTTGGTCCTAGCTGGGAACCTTGGGTGTTGTAACTGCATGGAATCTGGATTTCCTGTTCTCTCACTCCTGTAATGATATGCTTGCAGCCAGGAAATAAGACTGATGTTTTCCCCCACCCTATGTGCCTCCAAATGGAGGCATCTTCTAATGGGTTGGGTGGCAGTTTCTCTGGGCTGGAGCATCCTCTGGTCACAGCCTCATGCCCCACCCCCACTACTGACTTCTCTGTCCCTCAGACCTGTGTGAGGAGGAGGAGTTCAAGGTCTTACTGCTGGAACTCAAACACAAGCATGATGTGATCATGAAGTCACAGCTGAGGCACAAGTCGTCCCTGAGCCGGAGGACATCCAGTGCAGGCAGCCGTGGGTGAGTCAGGGGCAGAGCATCCAGAGGTCCCCCTGCCTGTATCTGCTGTGGTACCTGGGTACAGGCCTCCAGCACCCACTCTGTCCCCTCAGGAAGGTGGTACGTCGAGCCAGCCTGTCGGACAGGACCAACCTGTACAGGAAGGAGTATGAGGGGGAGGCCATACTGTGGCAGCAGCGGAGTGCAGCCGAGGAGCAGCGCACTGCGACCTACAACGGGGACATCAGGGAGACCAGGACAGACCAAGAGAATAAGGACCCAGTGAGTGACCTCATGCCCTGGTGCAGTGTCAGCTGCTGACTTGGGAGGAGGCAGGGTGCACCCTGGTTTTGGCTCCTCGTCTGGGAACCTTCTCAGGGAAGTGGTTGGCCCTAGCAGCTGGATCCTGTCTGATGGTGGTAGCTAGGGGAGTCACTGGGGTGACTGTGGGGCATGGCAGAGTTAGAGCTGGGAGCTATGGCATGTGGGGAAGGATACATCTCAGAACTGACAAGGAGAGAGTGACTGCTGTGTGTCTGCTTATCTCCCATCCGATGTGGGTTCTGGACTTGCCAGAAGAGAGGTTCAGCAAGGCAATCACCTCAAGAGCTAAGGACATTAAAATATTTTGCAGGAAATAAAGCAAGATGTGAGAATGGTGTTTATCAGAACACATCTAATTGGAAGACATTTGCTAAAACACTGAGTGGGATGTTGGGAGGACCTCTGACAAGCCTGGGCATGAGTAGCCTGCAGTGGTTCCAGGCTTTGAAGTATTTTTCTGAGAGGGTGCATTTTTATTTCCTGTGGCTGTTCTCACATAGTGTGGTGGCTCAGGTGTTCCTTGGCTTTTGCCAGCATGAATTCAATCTCTGCCCCTGTCTTCATAGGCATTCTTCTTGCATCTGTGTCTGTGTTTTTTTTCAATAAGGAGACCAATAGATTGGAGTCTTCTGCGTCCAGTAGGACCTTATCTTAACTTGACTAATTACATCTGCAAAGAACCTACTTTCAAATAGTCACATTCAGAGGTCCTAGGTGAACATAAACTTTTGAGGGACATAACTGAGCTCAGTTCCAACACAGTCAGGTTCTTACACAGGTGCTGTCTTGCTGGGTAGGGAGAAAAAGTTTAGGGCCAGAGAATTGCCAAAGAGAACAGGGAAGAAGCAAGCTCTACCAGAAGTAGTCTGCCCTTCTGGTTCTCTCACCACAGATAAAAACATTTCTAGAGGGTATTGCTTAGGTAGGATGTTTAGCTTCCCTGAGTGCCCATATGTCTCAGTGGGGCCCTGCTTCCCAGTGGGTACCGTCTCTTCTCAAGAGTGTAGGTGCCTGTTAAGGGCCTGTCCACGAGAGCCAAAGCAGCCTGCGTATGGAGAGGGTACACATGGAAGCTTTGTTCTTCCACCCCTCAGCTTAAGGGGTAGGGAGGAAAAAGTTGTAGATGAAAGCATCACATTTCAGAAGCCTCCCAGTTATGCTTTACTTATTTATTCTTTGTGATTCAGGTGTATCTTCTGTATGGTGTGGTACCTGTCTTAGTTACTTTTCTCGTTCCTGGGACAAAATACCTGGCACGCAAAGTTAAAGGAGGAAAGGTTTACTTCAGCTCACAGTTTGAAGAGGTTTCAGTCCATAGTTTGTTGGCTCCAAAGCAGGGAGTCACAACAGAGGGGTATCACAGAGGAGAAACAGTCCATGGCAGAGCAGGGAGAAGGCAGCATGCAGCAGGTAGCCCTTTCTCTTTTATTCCATCCAGGACACAAGCCTATTGGGTGGTGCCACCCACATCCAGAACTAGGCTAGACCAATCAGTGGACTAATTTAGTTACCACATCCTTAATCCACATTCACACACCCTAGATTCAGCTACCTCTGAAAAGCTCCACCTGTGAGCAAATGAGGTTTTAGGGGGACACCACAATACATAAATCTGAAATGCATTTATCAATGGACTTTTATAAACATGTATAATGAGATGAATGCATAGAATATTTTTGTCACCTTATAAGGCTCTCACATTCCCTCTCCAGGTCACCACTGAAGATTAGTTTTGTGTACACATATGTATGCATGTGAACAGGTCTGAGCAGGAGGATGTCTTTGTGTCTGGCTTATTTTATGTCTGTGAGATTCATCCATGTTGTGGTATATAGCAATAGTTGATTCTTTTTCACTGCTCTGTGGAGTTCTGTTGTTTGGAGATAGTCAGCCCTTCATAATTGTGAGTTCACATCTGCAGATTCAATTTCAGACTGAAAATTTTTTAAAAAGTTGTGTATATAGTGAACATGCAGACTTTTTTCCTTGTCATTATCCCCTAAACAATATAGCATAGTTTTTACACAGCATTTATATTGTATTAAGTATTACAAATAATTTAGAGATGGTTTAAAGTATATGAGAGAAAGTGCATAGGTTATATGCAAATTTTACATCATTTAAGTAAAACACTTGAGTGTCTAAAGATTTTAATTTCCACAGGGAATCCTGGATCCCATGCTCTGTGGATATTGAGAGATGATAGAATTACAATTTACCTATCCACTCTCCTATTGGTGGACATACAGATTATTTCTAGTTTTTAGCTATCATACATAAAACTGCTACAGTGTGCATATTTTTTGGGAATGCAGTATAGAGTAGGTATCTTTAGTTTTTAGTAGATGCCATTAAGCATTTTCCAAAGTGGTTGTAACTAGAGCCAGGCATTTTGGTGCACACCTAGAATCCCAGTACTCTGGAGACTTGAGGCAGGAAGATCACTGTGAATTTGTGGCCAGCCTGGGCTCCATTGTGAGTTTAAGGCCATCTTGGAATACAGGGGAGAACCTCTCTTAAAAAACAAAAATGAATAAACAAATAAATATAAATAGCGATTGTACCTATCTGCTTTCCCATCAGCAGTGTAAGAGTGTTTTTTGCCACTCTTGGTATAATCAGTTCTTTTAACTTGACGGGTTGCTGTGGCGGCTCACATTTTAAACTTACATTCCCTTGATGGTATGTGCTGTTGAACTCCTTTTTGTGTGTTTATTGGCCCCCTGAATTATCCTCTTTTACGAAGTAACATTTTTGTCCTTTTTTTTTTTTTTGAGTTGCCTTTTCCTCGATCTATAATTGACTGCAATTAAGAGATCCTTCTGTGCACAGTTTCTCTCCTCCATGTTTGCTCTGTCTGTGTGTGCCTTCAGCTCTCACAGGCCCCAGGACTCCCCACAAGTCCTCACTGATGTGGAGTCCCAGAAATCATTCAGCCTGCAGGGAACAGGGTATGGGCATGGCGATGCTGGGGACCCTCTTAGCTAGGCTTGGTTTTCTTTTCATTCTAGTTCATTTCTAGGGCTTCCTCATCAATGCCACAGCTTGTTTAGTGCTAGGTGACACCAGGGATGGTGCCTTGGTTACTTTTCTCTCATTGCTGAGACAAAATACTTGACACCCAAAATTAGGGAAGGAAAGGTTTATTTAGCTTACAGTTTTTTGGAGGTTTCAGTCCAAACTTAGCTGGCTCCAAGGCAGGGTGGCATGGCTGAGGGGCAGCCATTCATGGCAGCTGCAAACGACAAGAGTGAAAGAGCCAAAGAAAGAGGAAAGAAAACAGGCCTTCTTCCCTCCCTTATATTGTATGTTGGCTCCACCCCTGGGCAGGTACAGCAATCACACCAACAATCCCAGCACTAGACAATGAACCAATCACAACTGCTAGATTTAGCTGCCTCTGTGACTGCATGAGGCTTGGGGGGCAGGGGGCCACCCAGACACAGACCATAACTGATAGACATCTTTGCCTCTGAGGTTGAATTTTTCAGGCCTGGGGAAGAGATTGGTTACAGAGATGACATTACCAGAGCAGACAGTCCTTACCCCAGGGCAACTCTCAGGATCCCATACACAAATCCCAGCCTCAGCCCTGGAGGAAATGAGATCACAGACACAGCCAGAGTTCAAAATATATTCCTTTTTCATCTATACCCCTTTCTAGGCTTTACGTGTTAGTAAGCATGTGATAGTCTCTAAGGGAGGAATTCTCCAAGTGCAGCCCTGGGGCCAGCTGCATCGGTATCACCTGGGAACTTGTGAGAAGTACAAATGCTCAGGCCCTGCCCCGGATGTACCAAATCAGGAACCCTGGGCCACCGCCAAGTACTTCTGTTAAGCAGCATTCCAGGTATAGATTCTGATGCATGTGTTGATAGGAGAGCCACTTATCTAAGGGAGTATTTGCTCAGCCTGCCTCCCACATCAGACACCTGCCATGGTTCTGCCCTGGAAGACCCTAGGACTGGCTTTGCTTCACACTTTGGCAGAGCAAAGTTCCTGGTCTTGGTCCCAGAAACAATAGGTAGGATAGCCTTAGGTTCCTCAAGCATGGGGTCACAAATTTAACTGTGCAATAAAATTTGCCAGGGAGGTCTGTCTGTCTTTCTTTTCTTTTCTTTCCTTTCCTTTCCTTTCCTTTCTTTTCCTTTCCTTTCCTTTCCTTTCCTTTCCTTTCCTTTCCTTTCTCTTCCTTCCTTCCTTCCTTCCTTCCTTCCTTCCTTCCTTCCTTCCTTCCTTCCTTTCCTTCCTTCTTCCTTCTCATGATGTCTAGGCTATTGCTTAAATGGACTAAATATGAATCTCCTGGGTTAGAACTGAGGCATTATTTATATGAATTTTTAAATTAGTAGGCTTTTTGTTTTTGAGCAGTTTGAATTTTATGGAAAATAGTAAGTGGAAAGTACAGATGATTCCTGTGGATCTCTTCCTACACTCCTCCCAGGCTCCCTTTTTATTAACATCCTGCATTAGCACAGTACATGCACTACCACTGATGGGCCAATCGATACATTATTAACTAAACCTATAGTTGACATGACAGTTCACTGTGTGTTGTACATTCTGTGGGTTTTGACCAAAACCTAATGTCACATCCCCACCATTATGGTGCCATGTAGAATACTTTCACTGCCCTAAAATCCCCAGTGCTTCTCCTAGTCATCCTCCCCAAACCTGGCAATCACTGGCTTCTTACTGTTTCCATAGTTTTGTCTTTTCCAGAATGTCGTGTAGTTGGAATCATTTAAACTTGTAAAATGTGTGTCAGTGTGATAGGCAAAAGTTATATTTTTGTTTTGATTTTTATGTTATAAATTAATATTATTAGTAATGTTGTATATTTTTTCCAATGTTTATATGCTATCTATATCTATACACTTTGCAGCAAGCTGTAAGTTAGTGTTACTTGCTTTTTCTTTTGGGTAGTTAGGCTTTTTAAAACTGACTTTTAAGAGCTCTTTGTGTTTGGGAAACTAGCCCCTTTGAAATCATTTATGTTGTAAATGTTTTTCCAGGTTTTTTTATGTGTCTTTGACTTTGTGTAGATGATTTTTGCTGTGCTTTGCATCTTTGTATTGTCAGATGTACCTACCTTTTATTTTATAGTTGCCAGGCAGCAGTTGCTTTTCAAGCATTTGTTGTCCAAGGATTATTGTGCATGAATGGTCCCTGTGTGAGAATCTTTGTCATGTGAGGAGGAGATATGCTGGGAATAGAGAGGAAGTTTTATGAAGTGTTTATAAGTGGCCAGAAACCTAAGTAAAATTGAGTTAGACAAACAAGCAATTTCTTGGCTTACATAAATGGAAAAGTCTGAGCCCAGATAGATTCAGGGGGTCAAAACACATCGTGGGGGCAGTCTCTGTCTCTAGTCCTTCTTGATGGGGGAGCAGAGAAAGTGCCTTTGACATTGTATCTCTCCAGCCCCAGTTTACACCATTCTTACCTCCTACAGTTCCCCCAGAAACTTCTCCTTCCCAGTTGTTCTAGCAAAAGTCTTGGGGTTGAGTTCACTGAACCAATTTCAGTTAAGTACTCTTTCCTGGACAAATCCCTGTAATAAAATATGTTGATTAGCCAGGCCTGGGATCATGGTCCCGCCCCTGGGACAAGGACAGGGACTAGCCAGCTCTACCAGAAAACAAAGATTGGTGATGCCCCAGAGGAATACCCAGGCCCCATTACCCGGGTAGAGGAAATGGATGGAGCACAGGTCTACTCCTGCCCTGGGCAGAGATGCAGGTAGGTGCAGATCCTCTAGCCAGTTGCTGATGTTGTCCTTCTTGCCCTCAGAACCCCAGACTGGAGAAGCCCGTGCTGCTCTCAGAGTTTTCTACCAAGATCTCACGGGGTGAACTGGATGGGCCCATTGAGAATGGCCTCCGAGCTCCGGTCAGCACCTACCAGTATGCACTGTCCAACGGGGATGTCTGGAAGGTACACGAGGTGCCTGACTACAGCATGGCCTACAGCAGCCCTGTCGTGGCCGACACCACCCCACCGTGGAGCGGCTTCAAGGAGCAGAGCCCCCAAACGCTGCTGGAGCTGAAGCGGCAGCGGGCTGCAGCCAAGCTGCTCAGCCACCCCTTCCTGAGCACCCACCTGGGCAGCAGCATGGCCAGGTCAGGGGAGAGCAGCAGTGAAGGCAAGGCACCCTTGATTGGAGGCAGAACTTCACCCTACAGCAGCAATGGGACCTCAGTGTATTACACGGTTACTAGTGGGGATCCCCCACTCTTAAAGTTCAAAGCCCCCATAGAGGAGATGGAGGAGAAAGTCCATGGCTGCTGCCGCATCTCCTAGTCTCCTCGTATGGAGGAGAGAGATGCCTCCAGGAGGGGTCCCTGGAATCCGGGCCAGTCCGACAGCTCCGGCTGGGGAGGCATCGGAGGGCAGCTGGGAAGAGGTGGGCTCTGCTTTCCAGAGGAACGCTGACCCCACCTCCCACCCAGCTGGCCATGCAGCCCCACTCCCCTTGGTTCTGCTTCCTGCTGCATTGTCTGCCATCAGAAACCTAGTGGCCCTCACTCATTCTGCTGTCTGATTTGGGGAGTGCAGGCTTGGGATCCCAGTTCTGTTCTGGTAAAGGCTTCTTGGGACCAGTACTCCCATGTCACACACACACAGACACACACACACATTCACAGTCATTGCACACATGTAAGGATGACACACTTGGGCTCGTGGGAAGCAGGTAGGACTAAAATGTGGGGGCTGTTCCCAAAGGGATTGAGGTGAAGAAATCTCAGCACCACTGCCATTCCGCTTAAACAGAGGAGACCCACAATCCTACTTAGAGTCACAGCAGGGCCTGGGCCACCATCCACACCTGGCAAGCACAGGAGGTCTTCTCTCTGCTCAAAGGAGCCAGCAATTTGTGTGAGTTAGATGCAACATGCACAGGCCTGGCTCTGCAGCTTTGCTGAGAACTGCTTTCCTGTCTCACGTCAGAAGGCAGGAGCTGTGTAAACCACTCAGGGGCCAGAAAATATAGATGCAGGAGAGGGGTGCAGCAAAGTCAGTCTTTCCAAAACTTCTTTTGGTAAAATCATTCTTTTAGCTAGTAACTCCAGGTGGGAGGAAACTAAATTTGCCTTCTCCCAGAATGGTGACACATCAGGTTCTATTGGCTGGTGTTGGAAAAAAAATGAAGCTCAGTGAGGAGCTTCTGCTGGAGGCTTTTTCCTGTGAGAAGGGGGAGTTCACATCTGAGAACAGCACTGGTTAGCAATGACATAGCCCAGTGCCCTGGGCAGTCTTGGCAAGGTGCAGGCTGTTTCGGTCCAATCCATCTTAGCCAGCTCTCCTCAGTCTGAGCCATCCCAGTGAGCAGTTGGGGCCACTTGCGCCCCACCCCTCGCACCTACTGCATCTCTTGTCAGTCATGTGTGCAGAGTTAATGCTCAGAATCCCAAGCTCAGCTTTGTCTTTTCTGCAACACTTGGGGAGACAAGCTTGCCAGTTGGCCCTTGTAGTTCCTGCCTGGCCTCAGGGCCCCCAGCCTGTTCCTGCTGGTGTTATGACACCACAAGGCTGCAAATTCAGAGTGCCCATGGCCAGCACCCTATACTGCATCGAGGAGATTAATGGCAGGGCTGGAGGTAGGTTTCCCCCAGCCCTCCAGTTCTGTAGCCCCAGTCTCTCTAATACTGGGGAGGATGAACTCCTGCCACCTCATTGTTGTATTGCACCATGAGCTCCTTTAAAACTGTCCATGCAGTAGGCGCTGTCCACAGGCTCAGCCAAGATCTTTTAGTGTAACAAGCTGCAGGTTTGTTCCCTGCTCTGTGCACCTTTAATTTGTTCTAAAACTACCTCCTTAGAGTTCTGAAGGGCCCCTTAGGTCCAGATTCTGAGGTGGGGAACAGATCTGGGTGCCCTTGAACCTGCATCTTTTTGAGCCTATGGGAAATTCTCCCTGAGTGGCACCTGGAGTAGGGCGGGCTTGAACTGGAGGAGTTTCACTTATGCCATAGCCGTAGTAATAGGGTCTGCTGTTTGTCAGCCTCAGTCCCCTACTGTGGCTTTCTGTGTCCCCCATATTCCAGAGAAAGCAGGGCCTCAAAGGGCCTGGCTGATGCTGTACTATGAGTAGGGCTGCTGGTCCAGAGAATAAGATGGTGGCTGTTGGGGTCACAGGAGGTCTCCCAGCCCCAGGCCACCGTCAGCCCAACTCTAGGGTAGGTACAGTGGAGAGACAGCTCAGGAGATTGAAGACAGGTGTGCATGGTACCTGATGCATCCCTGAGGCTTGGGGTGGGTGCTCCATCATCTCAGCCTATGGGTGAAGCAGCAGATGCTTCAAAACGTGCATAGCTTTGGCTTTAAAAGTCTTCAGACCTGACCAGTGCTGAAATGTCCCTGGATCTGACTTCAGCTACAAGGTGGGAAGTGCTACGCAGCCACACACTCTCAAGACATAGTAGTCCCTGAGTAAAAGGACCAGAAACAAGGCAGGCCTCCAGGTCACTCCTTCCTTCCCTCTTCTTCCTGACTTCTGGGCCTTTACTCTCCACTCAGAGAGCTGGGAATCCCAGCTGATCCCCTCCCTCTCCCAGGAAATGGCCTCAGGACAGAGGTGACTGCCAGGTTTTTTAGCTCATGTTTTCCATCAGGGATAAGTGTTCCCTGGTAGGATTTCAGGTCCCTGGGGAGCCTTCCCTGAGTATTGAGGGATAAGTTGGGGAAATTCCAATGAAGTTCCAGGGTCAGGGCCATCTATTTATTCACTGATAACTTACTGAGTAGCTGTGACATACCAAGCGCTATGTTAGGTTCTACAGATAAAGGAGGAACAGGACCCAGTGAGGACTGCTCTTTCCGATTTTCATCCCTTGAATACCATGGGCATTAGCAGCCCTGCTGAGTTCACCTGAGCAGAGTACTTTTTCAGCTCCTGGAATTCTTAAGAGCATGAATCCCTTTATCTAGGAAACAGCTTCAGGACCACCCATGGATAACATTCGCCATGAAGTGCAGGTGCTGGATCTTGGGTTCCAGGCAGACACCATCCCAGGTCCTTCTGGAACCTTCAGGGATAGCTGCCTTCAGGGCAGTATCTTGGGGGACCATATAATAGCAGTCTGAGGTCAGTGTGTAGAAGAATAAAGAGTCTGCCATTTGTTGCCAGATGTATCTCTAGTTCTTAAAATCATTGTCTTTTGCTCATTTATCACATAGTTCCCTCACTGCACCCCATACACATCAGGGGTTACAAGGGGAGAAAGCAGCTGTTTCTTTTAACATTAAGCCCTTCCCCAGAAATCAACTTCTCTCCCTAGTAGGTGTGGATCAAGGAGCTGGGAGAAACCTCATAAGGTTGACCAGATGCCCAGCTTCTGCTGCAACCTAGCCTGGTGGCAATTCCTGGCAGATTAATGAAGGCCACTTCTAAAGTAGGTGCCATAATGCTCAGTGTGAGATCTGGCTCTTGTTCCCATCTTATGCCTCAGATAATTGGAAATTAATGGCTATCATTAGATTGTGAGTTTCTGGCCAGTAGCTCAGGGAATCTGAACCCTAGACCCAGATGAACTGAAAACTTCAGAATATAATTTTCCATCAGATATGCAGCATTAATAAAATTGCTCTGCACTGTTTGATCAATTTCAATGAATCTATTTCCAAGAGGCTTCAAAAAGTTAATCAGTGTGGCCCCCGTCTTGGTCCACCAGTTTGCTAGCTTTGTAGTAACATGAGGTTCTTGGTTCTTGATGTCAGATAGTGATCTTGGGCTCCACGTCCAAGCTGTTCTCCCAGAGCAAGACACAGGGCTACCTTGCAGAAAGGGGCTCCTTACAAGATGCCCAGAAGCACTGTATGTAACCCTTGCTATTTGTAGCCTAGGGACAGCTTCCCCTCCCCCAGCACACAGACAAGCAAAGGGTCACATGGTCAATAGACAGCTCTGCAGAAGTGACTCCCTTTGCCAGAAGCTTTAGCCCTCTCCTCCCCAGGAGTCTCTTTTTGGCCGAAGGGGTTCTTCCCATGGGCATCGCAAGTGCCACCATGCGGGGCCTGGCTCTGCACACCTAGGAAAGTCTGCAGACCTCCAGTCCCTCGCAATAATTCACCAGACCAGAAGCCACTGATGTACAGAGAACACTTAAGAAAAATGTATTTTATGTGAAAAAAAAGTTAAAACTCTGTATACTGTATCAGCAGCTTTGTGTAAAAATGGCAATCAAGAGAGTCTAATATATTTAAAACTTTTTTTAAAAAATCCTTATGGATCTTTGATATTGTATTGAAGTAACTTCCAGGTAGCTCCTTGCCGCATGGCAGTGGTGGGCCTCATGTCCAAGATAGGCTTTGGCCACATCCCAAAGGGACACATGCCCCTGGAGTTACTTCCAGCTGCCAAGGACTGTGATGGAATTCGCTGTTAAGAGTTTTTAATTAAAATTATTAAATTCCTTTTAATAACACCTGCCAGTGTGACTGTGTTTATTGCCGTGAGCTCAGTTGAATTGGGATGACTTGGATTTGCAGAAAGGTGGTGCTCTGGATGGAGGGTGGGTCCTTGCCTTCACCACAGTGGACTCTCAGGCAGCCAGGGAGCTCTCATGGCTTAGATGTAAGGCTGATGTCTTTCTAGATTGGGAGATGGTAAAGACATGCTGAATGGTTGGGAAGGGAAGAAAAGGTAGATGTTCATTCTATCACATATTCCTTTTGAAACTACATGAGGCTTAACAGTAGCACATCAAGGTGTGATCAAAATATACAGTGACTATTTAAATTTAAAACATGATTACAGTAAAAGACATGTTGCCATTAATCTCCCTCAAGATGCTTCCCCCTCACTTCAAACACACATTCCATAATTCTTGCTATTTTCTGAAGCATTCTGGAAGTCTTCTTTCTTTCTTTTCATTTTATTTTTTCACAAATTCATTTTATTTCAAGGAGAAAAAGAAAAAGAAGAAAAAAACTAAATTTCAAAGCATGTCACTCAGGAGGCAACAATGGTACATACATTGTTCACTGTCATCCCTAAATCATTCAGCCAGAGCACAAGACATCTGCATTCAGTTGTCCAAACAATACCGGCACAAATCTTTCTCTTTAGTGAACTCAGAGAAATCAGCAGTACAACTATCTTAACTTTTTTTATATACATATACATATTAACATACATACACATATACATATGTTGTTTCTTTCAGTTCACACCAAGACAATACAATGTTTACACGTGTCTTATTTATTTCACTGATGAGTATAGTCTTAAAGTTGCATCCATTTACCTATAAAAGTCTCTAGTTTATCCTTCTTTATGGCTAATTAATACTCCATTGTAGAAAAATACAGCATCTTTTTATCCATTCCTCAGTCGATGGGCATTCAGGTTGTTTCCAAGATCTGGCTATTATCAATTCTGCTGCTATAAATGTGGGAGCACATATATCGCTGTGGTATGATGTTTTTAATTCTTTTGGGAAGATACCCAGAAGGGGAATAGCTGGGTTGAATGGGACCTCTAGTCCTAGCTTTTTGAGGGATCTCTACACTGATTTCCACAGTGGTTGCACCAGTCTGCATTGCCACCAACAGTGAAGAAGGGTTTCTTTTTCTCTACAGTCCCTCCAGCATTTGTTATTGCTTGATATCTTGATAACAGTCATTCTTTGTGGGGTTGAGGTGGAATCTCACTGTTATTTTAACTTGCATCTCTCGAATGACCAGTGATGTTGAACATTTTTTCATGTATTTATTGGCTGTTTGTATTTCTTCATCTGAGAAGTATGTATTCATCTCAGATGCCCATTTTTGGATTGGATCTTTAAGTCTGGGAGGACTGATTTTTTTGAGTTCTTTATACATTCTCGATAGTAATCCTTTGTCTGAGGTACGGCTGGCAAACATTTTCTCTCACGTTCTGGGTTGTCTTTTCACTCTGTTGGTGGTTTCTCTTGCTGTGCAAAAGCTTTTCAACAGAGTTAGATCCCAGTGGTTGATTCTTTGTGATAGTTCCTGTGCAACTGAGGTTTTGTTCACGAAGTCTTTGCCAACACCAATGTCTTCAAGAGTTTTACCCACTCTATCTTCCAGCAGGTTTAATGTTTCTGTTTTAATATTAAGATCTTTGATCCATTCTGACTTTAGCTTGGTACGTGGTGAAAGATATGGGTCCAGTTTTAATCTTCAGCATGTGCAGAGCCAGTTTTTCCAGCACCATTTATTAAAGAGGCTATCTTTCTTCCAGTGAATGTGTTTGGCACCTTTGTCAAAGATAAGGTGGCTTAGTGGGTCTGGAGTTGTTACTGTATCTTCTAATCTGTTCTATTAATCTTCAGGTCTGTTTTTTTTTTTCTAGCACCACACTGTTTTTATCACAGTAGCTTTATAGTATAATTTAAAGTCAGGGATTGTGATGCCCCCTGACTTGTCTTTGTTGCCCATAATTACCTTTGCTAGTCTAGGTCTCTTCTGGTTCCAGATGAGTTTTCAGATTGTTTTCTCTAATTCTGTGAGATGTGCTATTGGAATTTTGATGGAATTGCATTGAATCTGTATAACAGTTTTGGAAGTATGGCCATTTTCACTATATTGGTTCTTCCTACCGAAGAGCACAGGATAGCTCTCCATTTTCTAATATTCTCTTCAATCTCCTTTCTCAGCATAGTGTAGTTTTCAAAGTAGAGGGGGAGTCCTCTTTCATGAGTGTGTTTACAAGGTATGATCAAATATATGGTGAATGGTACTGCAGAGTCCCATACAATGGAAAGGCAGGCTTGTAAAAATATTAAGGTGTGCCCTCATCCACCTTGTTCACTGAACCTGGCACCATGCAACTTCTGGCTTTTCCTCAAAGTGCTCATGAAAGATAAATATTTTGAATTGATTCAGGACATTGAGGTAACCACAACAGAGCAACTAAAGACATGAGAGAGAACTTAAGAACTGCTTCAGAAGGTGGCAAGAATAGTGGCAAAAAAGTGTTCAAAGCAAGGGGGAGTATTTGAGAGGGATTTATGCTAATGTGTCTTACTGTAATAAAAAAGCTCTTTAAAAAATTTACACATTCACTGTATTTTTTTTTTTAATCACACCTCATATATGTAACAAGGGCACCCTCTCCTCTGTTCCATTCTTGAAGTACACTGATTTGTCCTGTGCTTTCCCCCTACCCCTCTTGTCTTTCTCATTTAGCTTATAGTGATGAAGTACAATACCTCACCTTATGTCTTGGTTACTTTTACTTTTCTCCCGCTGCTGGGACAAAATACAAGACACCCAAAATGAAGGAAGGAAAGGTTTATTTATCTTACAGTTTTTTGGATGTTTCAGTCCATAATCAGCTGGTTCCAAGGTAGGGTGGCATGGCACTGGGGCAACACTTCAAGGCAGCAGCCAGAGCAGAAGGGGGAAAACACGCATCTTCTCCTCCCTTATAGTGTATGCAGGCCACCCCTCACTCCCTAGGGCAGATATAGCACTCACAAAATCTCTGCCTTCCTCTTGCACAGGATGAGGATATTTACAAAGAACCCTGGCTCCCTGCTGAGTCTCTCAGTTAAACTTCTAAACTTCTCAAGTTGACACAATGTATCAACCATAACACCTTATAACAACAATACCACAGGTGAAGCCCTGATGATTTTCATTTTTTATCTTGGGCAAAGAGCCATAGATAAGCTCTGTGGTTGCACAACTGCAGAGCATAGATATGTTCTCTTCACATGCAGAAGTTTATTGGTGTCTTGAAAGAGGATGCAAGCACTTGGATGCTGGATGCCAGACTAGGGACACACAGAAGACCCCACACTCGAGTTTGAAAAACTTCACAAACAGGCCATGGAAGGAAAAAGGATGAGAAGAAAAGGAGAGGTGTCTTAGCAGTAGTGTGTATTCATCCACTTTAAAATGACGTTCCTTGGCTGCTTAATAATAAGTGACACATTTATGAAGTGCTTAACAGTTGTACATAGGTCCTCTCATTTACACAAAGAAGATGAAGCATGCAAATTTATTGCTGGATTTGGCATTGTGAAGGATTCTGGTTGAGCAGGAGGGATATTAGTCTGATTAGAGAGCATTCAAGGGAGAACTGGAGGAGGCAAACTGGAGACAACAAATATAGCCTACTGGTTTAAAGTTTTAGCTGCAAAAGTGAACAGGAAATGTGGAAGTAACTCTAGGGTTGTTTTAAGACGAACAATCTTTGAGCATGCTTGTATGCTACTAGAAATGAGTCAATTAAAGGAAGTTTAGGAACCAGGGGAAAGGAGAGGATTGCTGGAGAGATACAGGTTGGCAGTCATTGGGCACGTAAGATGGAAATCAGACATGGGCTGGGTCATGGGCTAGCTGCAGACCGTCAGTGTGGTCTGCTGTCTCATTCAGAGTCCTCTAAAGAAGTTCGCTTTTGAGCCAGTCAACTGAGAGTTCTTGCTCAATTTGTGTAGAAATTGTGAATTGACGAAATGCAGCTCTTTTTCGTATTAACAGCCCTAGACTTTGAATGTCAACAGCTATCAGCTCTTTTGGGGTCAAGTGGTCCTCCTTGCCATTTGGAACTAGCAGCTGCCAGCGGGCCTTAGGAATCTTTCTAGTTATCAAAGATGGCAGCTCCAGACAATTCTCTGTTACTCACTTTCATTCTCTGGCTCCTGGGTGCATTTAGTATTACCAGCTCCAGCTGCTGGCTGCTTTCATAGTCAGCACTCTTTGATGGAGCCTGGTCTTGAGATACAACTCACAGGTAGTAAAAAACAAAAAACTATGCCATTTGGAAGAGGCTTTAATAACATTAAGAGGACTTAATGTTGTAGTTTAAGGGGGGGTCAGTACATAGACTGAACTTGCTAAGGGTATGGGGAGGTTGCTTACATAGGAAAAAAAAGAAAGAAAAAGAAAAGGCTTGCTTGTGCATGCACAGTGTTTGATCATAGATAGGAGAGGGGTTCTTTGTAAAGCTAATTGAGGACCGCAGGACGGAGTCATCTGAGATAGGTCACAACTGAAGCAGGCTGCAGCCATAGCAAATCTCTCCCAAAGTCAGCTGTGAAGGCGCCTGAAAAACTGCGGTGAAGTGAGGGAAGAGAAAGAAGCGTCTAATTGAAGTGACTACTATGATGGACCAATATTTTTTCAACGAACGAACGAACCAGCGAATGAACGGGCTGCATGGAGGAGACAAAGACAAAATAGTTGGTCACACTCAAGCTCTCAGAGCTCAGGAAAAGCGTGGTCAATGCGCCCAGGAGCAAGCGCCAGCCTGTCAGCCCCGCCCAGACCCGGCGGGCCCGGGCCTCACAGGGCCGCACCGTGGGGCGGCCAGCAGAGGGCGCACAGGACTGGTCAGGCTCCGGCCGTCGGCGCTTTTCCGCCGCGTCCTGCTCGGCCCCTCAGGCCCGACTGCTCTCTCCAGCCTGACTGCGCAGAGCTCAGTTTCCAGCAGGCCCAGAGCAGTAATGGCTAACGCGGGCACAGAGAAGCCAAAGTTAAAATTCGCCGGGGAAACCGGAGTAGTGAGGGTCTCAACCCTAGCCAATTCAGCGCGCGGAGTCGGAGCAGCCAATAGCAATCAGGGGGCGTGGCCGGCGGGGGCCGTTCCATCAGCCCGCCCTGCCGTTGGGAGGCAAGCAGCCAATGGGAGAGCCGAAGGACAGCGGTGTGGCCAATAGCGCGGGCCGGTTTGATTCAAAGGTTCGTATAAAGCGGCCGGCACGGCTACTCAGCCAGAGTGTGATCTGCTGGAACCCCCACGATGGCCCTGCGGCCAGAGGTCGTGGACGAGCTACAGGCCTGCTGCCTGTCGCCGTGCGGGCCGCCCAATCCCACCGAGCTGTTCAGCGAGGAGCGGCGCCTGGCCCTCGAGGAGTTGGTGGCGGGCGGCCCCGAAGCCTTCACGGCTTTCCTGCGGCGCGAGCGCCTGGGCCGCTTCCTGAACCCCGACGAGGTGCGCGCAGTGCTGCACTCGGCCCAGCGGCCCAGAGAGGAGTGCGTGGCGGCGGGAGTCGAGGACTCGTTCGGCTCGTCGCACGACTGCTCGTCCGGCACCTATTTTCCCGAGCAGTCTGACCTGGAGCCGCCGCTGCTGGAGCTCGGCTGGCCGGCCTTCTACCAGGGCGCCTACCGCGGCGCCACCCGCGTCGAGGCCCACTTCCAGCCCCGCGGCGCTGGTGCCGGCGGCCCCTATGGTTGCAAGGACGCGCTGCGCCAGCAGCTCCGCTCGGCGCGAGAGGTGAGCGGCCGCGCCGGGCCCTGGGCTCCGCCTCGGTGCCGGATCTCCCCTCGACCCTCTTCACGAGTGAGATCGAGGGCTGCTGGGAGGCGGGCCGGGCCACCACCTCCTTCCTGGGCACCCTGCTTTAATGGACCCAAGGCCCTCCACTAGCCCCATTCTACCGGTCTTCCTCGGATCCCGGATCCCCTTGGTCGCTCTGGCGACAGGTGAAAGCGGGAGGAGTTTGGGCCCCCAAGGGTGCGAATTGTGCCTTAGTTCCAACTCCTAATATTCGTATCCCTGGAGGAGGTCACTTTCGTTAAAATTATCGGTTAAAACCAAACCGGACTGCAAAATTATCCCGAGCCTCAGCCAATATGAGATCCTGTTCTCAGCAGCTTCTTGAACATACGTCAAACGAGCGTCTGATCGAGGGAAAAATTCCTGAATGATGGGCCCCGGAGACAATGTGGTGCATTGAGAATCAATTATTGCTAATCTACTTTATTTCCACTTGCCTTGTGTTGCAGAAAGCAGATTAACACAGGTGTGGCTAAGTGACAACCCTGTTTCTTTGCTTACTGCCAGAGACTGAAGAGAAAGTTGGCGGGGGCAGGTCGTTTTCATAAACTGGGGCTGTTACAGGTAACAGTAGTTTCCTAAAATGCAGACACCCCTGCATTAGATGGGCATCTGTTCACAGTGGGTTTTGTCCTGCTGTCTTAGTGTGGCATAGTAGAGGTACAGCAGAAGGTCTTGCCTAACTGCCAGCAGGGCGCAGGGCATCAGGGAGGAAGAATGCTGCACAAAGTGGGTGTGGCAACAGTTTCTTTAGTCCGGAGCCAAGTTCTGCTCACTTGCTTACTGGCAGTGCTCAGCTTCCTGGCCTTCAGGCTGTGCCAGGGACATGGCAAGCAAAACCTCAGGCCGCCGAAAGACTCGGAAGGCCAACCTGGACTGTGGGTGAAGGCATCTGTGCATCAAGAACAAGCCCGAGTTCCTGACTGGTGGGGTTGTAGTGGGGGAAGATACAGTAACCTAGGCCTTGCCTCTGTGGGAGTCGTTGCAGGCTTTGGCTAGGCTGGTATCATCCTCGTGGTGCGTTAGATGGATTTAAGGTCATTTTGAAGCTGCAGACATTTCACTGATGGGTTCATGAGAAGGTTAAAAAGAAAAATGGAAAAGCCCCGGTTACTCATGCAGGTTCAGGTCCCCAAAGCTCTCCTCCAGGAGGCAAACTTGAGCCCTTGGAACTTGTGACAAGTAAGAATTCTCCATAAAAGGCAGAGACATGGATTGCTCCACCCCAAATTTTAATGTTGGTGATGGGGCACTGGAGCTAGAGGCCAGATGAAAAAACTGTAAACTGCTGGCTTTAGGAAGGGTTAAGGCTGGACTCACTTTTCCTTCCTTCTGTCCCACAGGCATTTTGTGATATGTTCATTCCTAGATAGAAACACTTAAGCTGCTCTGTGCTCTAATCTCATTAACACACTCTTCTCTTCCAGATTCTGTTAGGACACTGAGCAGTTTTAACTGAGAAAAGTGGTACATTACCTTTAAATCAAACGCGTATTTTCAGCATATCTAACACATGCCAAGTTCCTTGCTTATTCACTGCCCACTGTGTATCACTACTGCACCTGGGGCCACATGGGAAGGCATGATCCTTGTCTGTGCTTCAGAGTGGACAGTTTGCTGGTGGGAAGGTGTGACAAAGTTGCTATTGTCAGTGAAGAGGAGTTGAAAGAAGTCTCAGGAGTGGTGGTGGCCTTGGAGCTGGATCCAGAAGATGGATGGAGCTTGCCTAGTGGGTAGGGGCCAGACTTGTCATGTTTGAAGGCTGCCAGATTCCCGACAGCTGAAGCAGAAAGTGCATGAAAGTTACTGGTAGGAGAGGAGCTGAGGTGGGAGATAAAGGCTCTGCATCCTACTGCAGAGGAAACGGAGCCGTTGAAGGTTTAAGAAGGAGGGGCATGATCAGATTGGTGTCTCAAGTGGTAATTCTTGCAGGAGCACGGAAGGGGATGGGTTTGAGAAGAATGAGCCTGGTGTGCAGGGCAGCTGTAAGGAGGCCAGAAGGATCTATGTAGGAGTAGAAGGTCTGTGCTAAGACAGTACAAGTAGGGAGAGTTGATAGGAGTTGATGATTAGATGGACTAGAAGAGAGGGGGCAAGAGATGGAGGTATAGGAAGAATGAGGAGGATTGAGATTTTGTTAGCTTGAGTAGGCATCTATGCTACTAAACTGTGATACAGGAAGGAGAGTACTGTTGAAGCCAAAGGATGTGGATATAAGCTGGATTTGAGATATGCTGGGATTCAAGGTCCCAGAAACCATGTCTTCTGGAAGCAAATAAATAATCTTTCTTCTTCTCTACCAGATGTTATCCTAAGTAATCACAAAGTAGGTGCAAATATCTCCACTTCACAAATGATAAGAGCTGAGGCATTGAAAAGCTATGTTGCTGAGAGATCATATAGCTAGGGAGCAACGGAGCTGGGACTCAATCTCAGGCAGAGTCTCTTAGCTGCCATACTCTGCTTGTGCCCTGTGGAGAGAAGGAGCTGCCCCTGTCCTCAAGGAGCTCATCCTCAGGTACATAGAGGCTTATGGTTGGGAGGTAACAGAGGGCCAAGCTGGTGACCATGGGTACTGTCATCCTGGAAAGTTGTACTTGTGTACACTGGAGTGGCTATGTCCCCCTGGTCACAACCTTTGAAATCCATTACCTGTGACAGCAAGAACCACGAAGGTACACATCCCAGGTTGCTTTGAGAATGAAATAAGAAGTCTTTGTGCATCTGTATTCAGATCATGAATGTACTTTAGGATTATATGATTGAGTACTTTGCAGTGTGAGTTTCTGTGCTTTACTCAGATTATCTCACTTTACCCTACCAACCCTGGGAGGCGGCCACAGTTAAGGGGAGACCAGGCGTAGAGAGGTTAAGTAACTTGCCCAAGATCAGAGTATGAGGCTTGAGCCCAAGTGTGCATGTGATTCCAAGACTCACACTGTTAATCCCTACTCTGCACAGCCTTTCTGCTATGAGGAACAATTGGTACTTGGATAGCTTTCAACTGGCTCCAGGTCATTAACAGTTTCTTAAAGATTTGGACTTTTGATTTCTGTGTTGTGTGTTTTCTAACAGTACTTGACAGTTCCCTTGTAGGGGAAGACTGGAGAGAGTGTCATTTTTAAGAGGAGGAGGCATTATTAAACTGTCAGAGACCTTCCTCAGCTAGTGGGGAAGGTGTTCATGACTCCAAGAACATACAGATTCTGGACTTTAAGTTTTGTAAATTCACAATGGATTTTGCCCTACCTGGGGAAGGTAGAAACATAGATATTTTGTACCTGAAGCAAAGAAATATGTGGGAGTCTTTGGTGGATGAATGAAGTACTTTTAATTTCATGTGAAGGACCCCATGAAATGACACAGAGAGAGTTCTGGGCTGCACTGGAGCAGCGTCACACCTAGGGGTGTGCAACTTTGCTTGCCTTTACTGAAAAAGATTGAGTACCAACCTATGTCTATTTTCCAGTGTGACTCTGCAAGGATCAGGATACAGGCTCAGGAAGACAGGGTTACTTGGAACATGGCAGGACCTAATCCTGACATTGTGGCCTGAACGGATGGTTCTGGGATAGATTTTATCCAGCAGCTGTCTGACCAAACAGAATCATTCAGGGCTTCTGACACATGAGGGGTATTCAGTATCATTCAGCCTCATGTTTTCGGGAGTTGGGGCAAGTGAAGGAGAAGGCAAAGATAGGAAGGACACCGAAGTAGTTGAGGTGATTCTGTCTCTTTCCACTCAAGTGGTATTTATCCCTGAGTGGGCATGCTGGATTGTGAATCTGCCAGCCCTTCCCTTGGCTCAGTTTCGATGGACCTTTCAGAGTGAGGTGTCCTGCCACATGGGTGAGGTACATGATAGATGTAAAGTATGACTTGAAATTAAGCTGATCACTTTCCTGGTGCTCACCTGAACTTCAGTAAAGCCAAACGAGATACTGTTCTGGACCTGTTATGTGTTTGCTTTCTAAGGAATTTTTAGGGTGATTTTGAACTATACAGGACTTTTTTCCCTGTGCACTTGCTTTAAAATCTACCCCTACCCTGTTGTATCTATCAATGAATCATTTAGTTCTTTGTCTTTGTTCCCATCCCAATCAGAGCGTGGTGGAGCTGTAGCCCTCTGCCTCAAAGTGCTGCCTGGCGTCATTTGATGATATGCTTTGCTTTGCAGTTGTCCAGCTATTCCTAATTTTTTTTAAAACATTTTTTTGAGATGGGGTTTAGCTGTGTTGCCTAGGCTGGTCTGGAATGCACAGACATCTTTCCTTACCCTTCCCAGGAGCTGAAATTATACTCATCTGCCACAGCACCCAGCATTTCTCGGCACCTGTTTTATTTTTATTGTTTTATGGAACAGAGGATTGGACTCTAGGCTAACCCTAGCACTTTTAATTTTATTCTGAGACAGGGTTTCACTGAGTTGCTCAAACCGGCCTTGGATTTGTTATCCTTCTGCCTCACCCTCTCCAGGCTTCTGAGTGGGAGTCCACAGGCCAAGCTCATCCTATCAGGAAGTTCCGCACTCCTCATGAGTTTCATTACTGCCAGCTGCCATTCCCAATGTGCTTTAGTTCTAAAGAGGCCACTTCTGCTGTGATCTCATCCCTGGGCATCCTTTTGATAACCCAGGCATTAGTGGTGGTG
This sequence comes from Dasyprocta punctata, assembly GCA_004363535.1. Taxonomy (NCBI): domain Eukaryota; kingdom Metazoa; phylum Chordata; class Mammalia; order Rodentia; family Dasyproctidae; genus Dasyprocta; species Dasyprocta punctata. The sequence goes on along the minus strand of RJWM01009924.1, from coordinate 29,769 downwards.
ATCCTGGCATAACTGAAGAGTCCTGCGGGAAGAAATACCAGCAGAGGAATCTGTCAGAGGCCACATGCGGTGTATATGAGGTTGTGTTGAAGGCTCTCCTGACCTTGCTCAACTGTCCTCTGCATTACAGTAGCTCCTGGGCAATGTGATCAGTTCCTGTCCCCAGATGTCTGGATCAAGAAGACTGATTTCTCAACCTTGACACTGTTGGCATTTGGGGCGGGATAATTCTTTGTTTTAGGGGGCCGTCCTGCACATCATAGTGAAGTAAAATAAAAGAAACAAAGGTGGGTAAAAAAGGAGACAAGGAAAGCATAACTTAAAAAATTGCACTTTGAATACTGCATCTTCACTGATGCCAAAGTTAACAAAGTCAATGCCTATCAGCATTCCTTTGGTTAAATTTAAACTCTTCCTCTACAAGACCCACCACAGCCAAAATTCCTCAGGAATACTAAAAGTCCATAAATGGGCTTAGTTGAGAAAGTAAAGAACAGGAACCTGATCCTCAAATAAAGGAGCAGGTTGAGTGAACCCCCAAAATGTTCAAATTACCTATTTAAAAAAAAGTCTATACCTGAAAAATGGGGCAAATACCCTTGATGGGAGGGGCACCTTTTCCCATGCTTTCCATCCTTTCAAGAGAGGTGTAAATGTTCCCAGTTCCAACCAGTAAGGCATCTTGTTCCTCTGAACACACACACTATGCTCTTGAATGTGTCCTACAACGCTTCCTGAGCCTCTTCCCAAGACTGACCATCCTGAAAATTCTTTCTCTGCGATGGTTCCCCGAGGTGGGGTTAGGTTCCTTACTTCAGCCTCAGGGACCCGAAGACCCACCCTGGGGATGGTAACATGTTGAGCAGCATCCCTGGTCCCTGCTCCCTGGCTACCAGTGGCACCTCCAGACCGACATTCACAAGTGTCCCGACAGGGGGCAGTAGGGAGTTACTGCTTCTTGGTTACCACTGGGGACACTCAAAGTGTTGGAAACAGTGGTGATGGTTGTACACCTTTGGAAAAGTACTTAATGCTACCGAATTGCACACTTAAAAAATAAGATGACAAATTTATATGTTTTACCACAATTTTTTAAAAAAAGTTTCCCCTGTGGGCAAAATCCTTGCTTGTGAGAACCTGGCCAAGAAGATCTCACTAATGTCCCATCATAAGAGTGTCACCACCTGACCCAGCATGGTGACTGCTTATTCCTTCCTTTCAATTTTATGTGTTAAGGATTTTAGAATCATTAGCCTTTTTTTTTTAATTGTGGTAAAATTATACATAACATAATTTCCTATCGCAATCATTTTTAAGTGTATAATTCAGTGGCATCGAGTACATTCATGATGTTGTATGATTGCCACTGTCCTTTTCCAAAAATTTTTTATTAACCAAACAGAAACTCTGTAGCAAGAACTCTCCATTCTCCACACCTCATGGTGCCTGACACCCTCCCCCTGGTGACTGCTTTCTGTCTACCATTTTGTTTATTTCTTTCCGTAGGTGTCTTCATAAGACTGTAAGAAAGCTACAGAAGTATTCTGTCTTCTGTAGACATGGGACTTGTTCTCAGAAAAAATAAAACAAACCAAAATGTATGGGCATACTGACTTAAAAAAAAAACTCCTGATGCGTGTGATAATTTTTGGAGAGAAGTTTGGCAGTATCCAGCAAAATTTCAGTTATAGTTACCCATTGACCTAATAATTCCACTTTTTTTTTTTTGTCTTTTTGAGACATGGTCTCCCTATGCAGTTCAGGCTGGCCTTGAGCTCACTTTGTAGCCCAGGGTGACCTCAAACTGGTAAGGATCCTTTTGCCACAGCCTCCCGAGTGCTGGAATTGTAGGCATGCACCACCATGCCCAGCTTAATTCCACTTTTATGTATCTATCCCCAAAACACACTTGCAAAAATATAAATAGATATATGCAGTAGGCTATTTGTTTCAGTACTAAATACAATAGCAAAAACCTGGGCGGAGCTCCCAGGTCCATCAGTAGAGAATCATGAATAAATTAGTGTGTCTTTACAACTGAGTGCCCTAAGATTTAAGAAGGAATGAGGACCAACTCTGCACTCGGATTTGAAGTATCTAGTATTGCACTGACCCATTTAGGAGCCATTAGCCACATGGACCATATGTCTATATAAATTAAAATTTAAAAATTGATTCTATTATCATCTCAGAGGCCTCTGTTGGGCCACACTAGTATAGAACAATGGGAATTGTATGCTTCCCTTTATCTACAGGGGGATAGGTTTGAACATGTATACACACACCCATGTATATACATTCATCTATACCTACATATACTCATTTATATTGAAAAATGGAAGCATAAACCAAAAACTAATTGAAGTGATCTTATTGGGGAGACTAGGAGGGAAAGGCAGAAAAGGTGGGGTGGGGCAGGGATGGAAACGAGGTATCTCTGAGTATACCCTGTTTTGTACATTGGGTTTTGGAGCCAGGGAAATGTTTTACCTGATTATAAAATAAAAAGATAAACAAAACCTCAAAATTACAAGCTTCCCCCCTTCCCCTACAAGCCCTAACAAAACCATCTCTCTTGATGCCTTTCCCTCTTTGAAAAACCCATGCCAAGCCAGGCATGGTGACACCTACCCGTAATTCTAATACTTGGAAGGCTGAAGCAGGAAGATCACTGTAAGTTTGAGGCCAGCCTGGGCTATAAAGACCCTGTCTCAAAAAACAAAAAACCAAAAATAGAAAGAAAGAAAAAAAGAAAACAAAAGGAAAAGAAAAGCCCAGGCCACCTGCATACCTCATGCTGGGACAGTACAGGTCTATACCTCTGGGTAATCAGTCTCTCACAAGCCAGTGGAAATTGACCCCCACCACATGTGCCTGCCTGAAGAGGCACCATGCCACTCTCTGCAGATGGAGGAGGCCTGGGGCACTTTTATCTGATACTCAAATTGTTAATTTTATAATGACAGCCCGTGAAATCTAGGGTAAGCAATGAACACCAATATGTTTGGGTTTTGCTGTTCAAACAGTATTTTTAAACTGTAGTGGTGCTGGAATTAAGGCTGGCACCACTGCTTAGTTAAAGATTTTTAAAGAAGTCCCAAGGAGATAATTTCAGTTCTATTAAAACATGTAACAAATGGGGAGAAAATTTCAGTTCTATTAAAACATTTAACAAATGAGGAAAATGTACTTTTTTTTTTTTTTTTTTTTTGGCATGACAGTTTCCAGGGAAGTGACAAAAAGGGGATGCTGGGTGTGGTAGCATATACCTATAATTCCAGCACTCCGGGAGCCCAAGGCAGGTTCACAAGTTTGAGCCTAGCCTAGCAAACTTGGTAATTTAGCAAGACCCTGTCTCAAAATAAAAAATGAGCTACAGATGTAGCTCATTCCAAAGACCCTGTGTTCTATTCCTAGTATGTGGGGGAGGTGAAGAAGAGGGGTCAGTGATGCCATGTGGTCAGTGCAGGAATTCAGCGGCCAAGTTGCTGTTGGCTGTTGGCCAGGCTGACGCCTGATTGGATGTGTGCAAACGTCTGGCTGAATTTCAAGCATGCTGTACACCTGACCTTCCTTTATAACTCTGGTTGCAAAGGGAGGGACACTGGGGTACACAGGAAAGGAGTGATGGACGTGTATTTCCTGCTTCATGCAGAAGAGCTGGAATGAGAACTAGAAGAACTGGCTCCAAGTGACCCCTTGAGGTTGCACGTGCACCTGATCAGAGCCCTGACCATAAATGAAGGGTGCGTGAATCATGGACTTCAGAGCCAGAAGAGGCCCTGTTTGAAGGACACTAAAGCTCAAGCAGAATGACTTCTCCAGGGATAGTGACAGAATTGGGACTAAGAATATAAGTAGCTGCCATTTGAGAACTTTTCGCCTCTTTTCACAGTATTGCGTATTGAACCCAGAACCTTCACACTGAGCTACATCCCCAACCCATTTTTTATTTTGAGACAGTTTTGATGAGTTGCCTAGCCTAGGCTTGAAATTTTAATTTTCCTGTCTCAGCCTCCCAGAGTGCTGGAATTACAGGTATGCACCACCGTGCCCAACCTTGAGGGCTTTCTATGTGCCAGAAACTGCGAATGGATTCTTTCACTGACTGCATCACCAAACGATACAAGATAGGTAGTGTTACTTTTATAGTGTAGAAACCAATATAACGACATGCTATAGCATATGTGGGTCTCCAAAGTGGAAGAGCCAGGATCCAAGTCCAGGTCTGACTCAAGCCTGTTCGCTGGACAGCTGTGCTTCCCAGTATTTCCTGATTTGGTCCAGTTCTGCTTTATTCAGCAATACAGCTACATAGAGAAGGATTCCAGCTTGCCAGGAGTTCAAAAGTTTTCTTGGTGTTCTGTTAATTATTCTGTGGTATTATAAATTGTCCTTTGTGATAGATCTGATCCCTAGCACTTTATGGAGTATTCTACTGATCCTTTCAGGATTTATTCCAAGCTTTCAGTCATTTAAGGTGGAACATTAGACTTGCGTGGAATAATGTTTACTCTAGTACTTTTCTTATAGATGGCCCTAGAATCACACAGATTGAAATTCCAGCTTCTGCATGTTAAACATAGTTTCTAGCCTCTCTGTGGTTTCATTTCCTCCTTTGTAAATTAGGGATAATAGTTAATGGTGCTTTGAAATCTTTCGGACTCTTTCAAACTTATGTACAAGAAAGCAAGTGGAAAATATTCCAGTTTTACATGATGAGGAAGTAGGCTCTGTCCCATTCCTAAAGATGCGGAATAACAGTGTCCTGTTTTTTAAATGCATGGACCCTGGAGTCTCTTGGTGCGAATCATCAGTGGATAGATAAGTAGCGGGACTGAGAAGGGTAGGTTTGCAGTTTGTCACCTGACATGAAAATGGGATTTGACACAAGTGTGATTGCTCCACATGTGGCTGGAGAAGCATAGGGTTGGTGTAGGGTCTGGGTAGCCAACTAGCCACCTTGGCTTCTGTGCAGCTAGGTGCTTCCTCTGTAGGTACCTTGTTAGGACTGATTTTTTTTTTATTTTTTAAAAGATAGTAGAATCCAACAAAACATAACAGAACAAAGTCAATCAAAACAAAGCAGTAGAACTGGTACAGAACTTCAAAGAAAGATACTATGAAAACAATAACTACTATAGTATATCTTATTTTCAGAATAGTTGACCATTCCAACAGGTATAGTAAAATCAGCGCAAAAAAAAAAAAAACCACCACACACACAATAAACCCAATAAAACAGAGTATAAAATAAGGCCAAAAAAAAATTAATCAGAATAAAGCAAAACAATGAGAACAATATTGGGCCTCAAAGACAAGACAGAAGAGAGTCCCCCATATTTGCTACATTGCCTACTGTCATCTTCCCAAGAAATGCTCAGGCTGCCAGCCCCAGGCCCGCAAAATGAACAAAACAATACTAGCATTTAGTTATTTTATGTACCTTAGTTGCTGTCAATTTAGCCAGACCTCCGAACGAGCAGGTTGCTTTATGGGGGTGGGCAGAGCTTTGTCCTTGATTCTTAGCCAGCGCGCTGGTAGGCATATGGTGTGGTGCGGGGAGGCGCATGTTTCTCTTCCTGGGGTTCACACCGGTCGTGCAGGCCCCTGGAACACAGACTAAGTTGTCTTCTGGTTGGAGGCGCTCAGGCCTCACAGGGCAGACTCCTAAGAGGCCCATCTCTTTCTCTTCCTGGGGTCCATGCCGGTTGCACAGGACCCTGGAAGGCAGACTTCAGGACTGATTTTTAGATGGGTACTGAGCCAAGAATAGACTCAAAAGTCTCCACTTGCACAGCTTTCTGGCCCTAAGAGAGTGAACAGGTTCCATATAGCACAAGGTGGTAGGGGACAGTGCCCACAATGACTGTGAGCTCTTGCTGGGCGTGGGCTGCCCATCCTCTGTGTTTTTGTCCCACCATAAGTCTCCTGGAACAGTTGTCACAGCTGATGTCCATGCCATCTTTGAGATCCAGGTATACCTGCACCTAACCGGTGAGTCTATCCTAGAAAGCAGGACTTTATCGGTTGGAATGAGGCCAGATCATTGCCCAGCTCAGTGGAACATGTCCCTTCCCAAATGTGAAGAGGGCCAGGCCTAGTTCAGCTGTATGGGGCTTGAGTGTGTGAAGGCTGGAGAGGAGAAATTGGTGGGGGGGGTCCTGAAGGCAGAAGCGTTTTCCTGCTGAAGATTGTAAGAGTCCTGTTTTAGTGAGGTAAGGAAGCACACTGGGTACAGCAGAATCAGGGGGAGGAAAAACCTGTGTCCACCTTTGAGCCCCTGAGGGTCTTAGGGAATGGCTTTCCAAAGAACAGAATACCAAGTTAGGTACTCACCATGTAACAAAGGAAGGTGTTGTTTATACAGTTGTTTTGCTAAGTCGTGGATCAAAATTCAGTTTGAAAGAGGCTTGTACTCTGGCCCCTGCTCCAGGTGGCAGCCCTCTCCAACCCTGCCAGCTGTGCTGTGTTCCTCTGGGCCCTGTTCCCGTAGCCCTGGAGATGTGTCTGTTGGCCCATCACACTGTTACCCTGGCTTGTCTCCTTGTCTCCTGTCTCATTAGACTGAGTTCTTGAGAATAGGGATTGACCCACTTCCCCAGTGCCCCATGCTGTGTTGGCTCATGTGGGTTCACACTGCATATTAGAAGCGTGGGAGGTCAGAGAGGCAACCCGATCTCTACATTTTCCTCTTTAGCCTTCCCTTGTGAGTGCTATCTCATTCTTACACCTGCGTATTCAAGACCCCTTTATAAAGGTTTTACTGCTCCTTGCAAATCAATTTTGAAGCCTTTGTCTCCGTCAAGCTGTTTTTCTTTTTCTTTTTCCTGTTTTTGCAGATCTGTGTTTTTCATTCTTCGTCAACCCTTCTCTCTCCGTCTTTTCTTCCCCAGACCACATCCAGTGCTCGGATCTCCCCTGGTCCCTTTCCTTCCTCTGTGATCCTCATTGCTTCTTGCTTAGACTGTCACCGCAACCTCTATCACTCTTTTTTTCTCTTTTGATGTCTGACCTCTTAGACATTTGCTGAAGCTTGTTAACCTAAAAATTCTCCATGTACCTATAGTGTCGTAGTGCTCAGGTACAATGTTGGATGAGGTGGGGCCAGATCTCTGACCTACACTAGTCTCTTCCAGTGAGTTTTTGGAGTCATCACTTTGAACTCAGTACTTATGCAGGCAGGGTGGGGAGATTGTTGCTGTTTCCTTGGTTGGCATTCAAGGCCTTTTACCATCTTGTTCATTCATCCCCCTTTTCTACTCCTGTCCCGTGGCTCCCTTTCATGCATACTATACCTTCCAGCCAATTGGTATGTATCCCATCATTCCCAGCCTCTTCATTTGTCATCATCACAAGGCTTCCAGCAGGGATGCCCTTTACATCTCCCATGTCTCCCATGTCTAAATCTTGTTCTTCTTTGTGATCAGTTTAGATGCCATCTCCCCCATCCACCCACCCAGCAAGCTTTCCCTGCACTTACCAAAATATATTTCAGTGCCCATGGTACAGCCACCACTGCAAGGGAAACAATATCCTGCTGTCCTTAAAGTGTAGCCCTAATTTTCTCACCTTCTTACAATATATATCATTTTACTTTCCTGCATCCCATGTGTTGGCAAATTCTTCGCAACTATCTTTCTGCCTAGTGCAGGATGAGCCCATAACTGACTCTGATGAAGAACTGACTCTGATGGGGAACTGTCATCTATTTTGACATTATTATCTGATGAGGAATGCCTGTTTCATGGGTCACCCTGAGTTAAGCTCTGTCCAGACCTCATCTCATTGAATCCTCTCAACAGACCTATAGCCGCTGTTATCATCCATATCTTCCAGAGAGGAAGCTAAGGCTGAGAGATTAAGCAACTTGCCTAGGGTCAACCAGCTAGCGTGTGGCAGAGATGAGTTTGGTACCCAGACTTTCCCGCCTTTTAACCATTACGTTTTGTGACCCTAATAAGTGGGCTGTTACAGTTCAAAATAGAATGGAAGAAGGCCATTGAGGAATATACATTTCTGAAGCTGCTACCAATGCAGAAAGAACACTTCTGATTTTTAAATTGGTGTCCAGCAGGTTTTAGCTGTACCGTTTACCAAGCAAGTCCACAGCTAGGTGCATCAAGATTGGGGAGGTGGAAAAGACAACCAGAGAGAGAGTTTATCTTCCCAGGCTCCCTCACGGCACTGATTTCCCCTGGAGCTGGCATTTCTAGGTCCCCAAACCACATAGATGGGACCCTAGAGGTTGGAGAAAGATAGCAAAATTGTTTCTTTGTCTCTGTATTTCTTCTTTAAACGCTGAACCTTTAAGGAATAATGGCTGTCAGGTATAGTCATGAATCCTCCAGGATCACAAAAATGAGTGTGTCTCATCCGAGGTCTTCTGCTGCAGTAGAAGTGGAGAAGCTTATGAATAAACAATCTTAATGTTCTAAAGGAGAGTTGCTGTGGTTCTGAAATACAGTTTGGAGGAGAGAGGAGACTAGGCAGCTCCCACCTGCAGAAGAGCTGAACCCTGGGTTCCTTACTTCTGCTTTGGTTTGTAGGGACTTGTTTCTAAGCTGCGATGTTTCGACACCCTGCTACCCTGCCAGGCGTTAGCTGGGGGCTGTGGTTTTAAGCCTGTGCAGGGGGTGATTAGAGGCTCTGTGGCTGCAGCACCCTCTCTTTGAACATGAGGAGAGCTGGGAGTTGGCCTATGTCTTCCCATATAGAACTGTCTGGGCAGCTCCAGTCCTGGACTGGAAAAATGAATACCTGAGCAGATAGCATGGGGTCTTCTATACCTTGCACTTTATGCATAGTCATTTAGTTTTTGCTGCAGACCTGTTTTGCAGCTAAGGAAACAGACAATCACAACAACTGTAATTTGCCCAAAGATGAATAACTGAGAGGCAGCTGTTAGCAGTAATTTGATGCTGAGTATGGAAAAATCAATTAGCAGGCACAGGTGGAGCCACATTGCTGGGGAGAAAAAAGGACTGATCTGGGGATAAACGGAGAAGCCTTTGGAAATATTTCCATGTTCTTGTTGGCTTGCACTGTGGACAGCTATCAAAGGATTGTGGGAATCACCTTTTGCTGGGCAGAGGCTGTGGGGTCAGGTAAGGCTTTGCAGGTAGGGAGAGCAAAATGTTAAACTGGCATGTGGCATTAGGGATGCAGAAGATAGGAGAATCTGTGTGTCTCCTTTGCTCATTTTAAGCATGAGTTGGTGGTGAGTGGGGTGGACCTTTCTAAAGCATAATAAAAATAAAAAATCAGAACTAGGCATGGTGGTGCATGCCTATAATTTCAGCACTCTGAGAGACTGAGGCAGGAGGAATGAAAGTTCAAACCCAGCCTGGGCACTTCGGTGACTTAACAAGACCTGGTATCGTCATCATTATTATCATCATCATCACCATCATCATCAAATTTTTAAAAAGGGAAAGGCCCTAGGTTCAATCCCCAGTACTGGGGAATAAAACCAAAACAAAACCTGAGATCATCCCAAATCAGACAATATTCAAACCATATAGAGAATGTTACACCTGGTAAGGGCCTCAGAGATTCTAAGGTCTTGCTTACTTAATACTGATGCCAAGGTGTGGGGGTGGGGGAGGTACCTTCACTGATAGTGTGTTGGCCCAGAACCAGGCAGCTCCCATCTGAATCCAGCCTGGATGAGGAGGGTTTAGTGAAGGAACAGAAGTTGAATGGAGCAGGTTCGTGGGCAAGCAAGGCCGTGGCTCATCTATACGTTTTTGAGAAATTCACTAGAGGAGAGTAACGGGAAGGCAGTGGGGAGTATCAACTGGGCCAAGTCAAGATTTGTAGGATTCTCGGTGTCTGGGAAATGGAAAATAGTCCATGGTGAAGGGAAAACTGAGACTGAGAAGAAGGAAGGGAAGAAGGGTGACTGCAGGATGGGGTTTTTCCCAGCTCTGAGATGGCTCCAGCATTCAGACGGCATGCCATCAGGTGGTATTCTTGTGACCTGACGGCTTGTCTTCCACTCCACCTTCCCTTGTAGGTGATTGCCGTGGTGATGGATGTTTTCACAGACATTGACATCTTCAGAGACCTACAGGAAATATGTCGGAAGCAGGGAGTGGCTGTGTACATCCTTCTGGACCAGGCCCTGGTCTCCCACTTTTTGGACATGTGCATGGATCTGAAAGTTCATCCCGAACAGGAAAAGGTGTGTGTGGTACATGATTTGCAGTTTCACCTCAATCAACACATGTAACAGAGTTGGTTGGTGATTGTGTCCCCCTTTACAAGTGAGGGAACTGAGGCAGTGAGCAAAGTCATTTGCCCAAAGCCTCACAGCAAACAAGCACTGTTGACCTTCTGATTCTATTCCTAAGTATCTACCCGAGAGAAATGAAAGCACATGTCCACACAAAGACTTGTGTATGGATGTTTATAGAGGCATTAGTCATACCGGCCAAAGGATGGAAACAGTCCAGCGTTCATCAGCTAACAAATGAATAAACAATAAGTTGTCCATTCATACAATAGAATATTATTCGCCACCAAAAGGAGTGGAGTACTGACACATGCTGCGGTGTGTACGAAGCTGAAAACATGCTAAACGAAGGCAGTGAGTGACAAAACACATTGTAGGATTCTATTTATAGGGAAAAGATCAAAATAGGGATATCTATAGAGATAGGCATTAGATTGGCATCAGGGTTAGGATGCAGGGGAGTGGAAGGAAGGGTGGGGTAATAGCTAAGGCACGCAGACTGTCTTTTTAAGGTGATGAGAGGGCTCTCAAATTGGCCGTGATGATGGTTGCATCTCTCCATGAATATACATGAAAACCACAGAATTATACACTACAGTGGGTGAATTGTATGGTATGTGAATTACATCTTGATTAAGCTGTTGAAAAGAAATGAAGTGTTAGTCGAGCTTCAAAATGCTGTCCTCTCTCCCTCTCCTGTGCTGCCTCCTAAAACGGGCAAAACCCAGCTCCACGGCTGAGGCCCTGGGGGCTGCTGTGGGAGCTGCTGCTCAGGTCAGTGGCCCCAGGAGGCTCCACTCTTACTCCAGCGATCACCATCTGTTGAGATCTGTCGTGGGCACTGCTCAGTGCCCCTGACAAATGTTACGTGACTGATCCTCAGCAGCCATGTCAGGGAAGTGTCACTGCCCTGATGCTTTAGATCAGGAAAGGGTGACAGAGCCCAAGTGTCCACAGTGCAAAGTAGCAAGCGGGAGATTTGTATCAATCTGTCTGCCTCCAGCCCCTGTGTGCATGGTCTCTGTCACCTGCTGCTGCTCATTTCTCATTAAAAAATTAGACTTTATATCCTTTTCTCTGGTGATGATACAAATTTAAGTATTTAAATGTAAGGCTCTATAGCTGGGTGTGGTGACACAAATTTAAAATCCTAGGTACCCAGGAGGCCAAGGCAGGAGGATCATAAATCAAAGGCAGCTTGGGTGACTTCGCCAGACCCTGTCTCAAAATAAAGAATAAAAAGGCCTGGGAATATAGCTCACCATGAGAGCACTACTGGGTTTAATTACCATGACTGACAAAAAAAAAAAAAAATAATAATAATAATAATAATAAGTCTACACAACTTAGCTGACTTGGTCTCTTTAATGGAAAGAAGCAAGAAAAATAGTCATATTTTTACAGAATTTATTGTGTTAAATAACAGCCTATGAACTTTCAGAACTCAATTTGTTAATCACCTATTTGAATATCTACTCTGTGCTGCTTTTTATTCTAGGTACTAGAAATAAAATACTCAGCAATGTGAACCAAAAATTGGGCTTTAGTACTACAGGCTTCTGCATGGGAGACACTAACTTACTACCTTGTTTTTATCAAACAATTTGGTTTGCAAAATTTTGGCTGTTTGAACTTCTTTCTGGCTCTTGTTTCCTTTAATGAGAATATAGAGGATCTGGTAGTTACTGACTACCACTGGTGGAAATTCGTGAAGGAGTAGCATTGAGACTTAAGAGACTGAGTGAAATATGAGAGCCATGTTACTCATCAGTCAGTTTAAAAATGAGATCAGGTGGATAGGAGCAAGGAGAACACAAGTCAGACATGGCAAAGTGTAGTCCATGAGTATCAGCCCATGACTGCCCCATACAGAGCCAGCTAAGAAAACTGACGGTGTCAGGGTGTATTGTTAAGGTGCTCCATATCATTAAGGATATGTTAGCAACAGAAAAGTCACAGAATAGTTCTAACTACAACTTTGATCCATGGATTGACTCTGCCTCATCTGTTAGGTAGAAATCTAGGAGGATTTACTGGTTCAGCTGTCTACTGAATCTTAGCAGAGTTGCAGCAGTCATGGTCATCCAATTCACTGTAGTAGGTTTAAAAGAGGTCTGAATGAATGAATGGTCTGTTGCTTCGACGTCCTCAACATTTACGCTGTTTTAACTCCTCTGATGGAGGCACCATCTTCCCTGGTTACTTCTCCCACCCAAGCACATCTCTGCTGCTGAATCTGTGCCTTACTGAGTGGGGGCTGATTTTGCCCCACCCTGCACTCTGGCCGGTTGAGTGTTGGGTTGTCTGGTCTGGAACTTGGTCACACATTCATGTGCAAGTGCTCAAGAGTGCTTTAGCCACAATTGCAGAGGCCTGCACAATGTTCAGATAGTTGTTAAGGGAAAGATGTACAAAGCCACACCTAAGACTCCCCATAGTGGTATTTTTATGCTTATTCTTATATGTTGATCCTTACCAGTCAGCTCAGGAGTCAGGTCCTCAAGGAAGCCCTCCTCCTGCCAACTCCATGTGTACTTCTCTGAAATTCTTTTTTTGTTGTTGTTGTTTGGTACCGGGGATTGAACTTACAACCTCATGCCTACCAGGCAGGTGTTTAAGCCACTAACCTAAATCCCCAGCCCTATTTTTTGAGAGAGGGTCTCACTATGCAGTTCAGGCTGGCCTTGAATTCATTTTGTAGCCCAGGCTGGTCTCGAACTTACAACGATCCTCCTGCCTCAGCCTCCTGAGTGCTGGGATTAGAGGTGTGCGCCACTACGCCTGGCATGAAATTCTTTAGCTTTAAAAAAAAATTATCTTAAGGTAACTTTAAGATTTATAAAGAAGTTACAAAATAACATTTGAAATTCTTTATGCAAATTTTCTAAATGTTAACATCTTATGAACTTCTGGACAAATAACAAAACCAGGAAATAAGCTTTATATAATACTATCTAATCTACAGACTTTATGAATTTAACCATTCTATAACTCCTTTTTCTGGTCCAGGATTCAATCTAGGATCGTACATTGTGTTTAGTTGTCAAGTCTCCTCGGCTCCTTTAAATTTGAAGTTGTTCTTTCATCTTTCTTGTTTTTTCTTTCCTTTTCTCTTCTTTTCCTTTTGTCTTTTAGGTTGCGATGCTTTTAAAGAATACTAACTAGTTTTCTGTGGATTCTGGGTTTATCTGATGTTTCCTCATGCTTCAGTTCATTTGATAAGAATATTACAGAAATGATAGTATATCTAGCCATAGTTTGTTCTTCACTTTTTGTTTTGAAATAATGATAGATTCAGAGTTGCAAAGATAGTAAAAAAAGTTCCACGTGCCCGTCACTTAGTTTCCCCAGTGGTTGTATCTTAGGTAACCAATAGTACAATACCAAAACACAAAAGCTTACATTAGTGCCATGTATGTGTACATAGTTCCGGGCCTCTTATTTCCCATGCATGGGAATGGTTCACCTCAGAGATCTCCCTTGTACTATACCTTTATGATCCTATCTCTCTCCTCTCCATACCCACCACTATCTTTAACCCTACCAACCTATAATTTGTTTTCCATTTCTATCATTTTGTCTTCTAGGGTCTGTTATATAAGTGGAACCATACTGTATGTGGCCTTTTAAGATTGGCCTTTTTCACCCAGCACAGCTTCCTTCAAATTGATCTAAGTTGCTTCACATACCAATAGTTTGTTCCTTTTTATTGTTGAGAAGCGTCACGTGGTGGTGCCACAGTTTAACCACTCACCTGCTGAAAGACATTTAGATAGTTTTCAAGTTTTGGTTATGATGAAGAGTTGCCATGAATATATTCATGTAGAGGTTTTTGGATAGACTGAGTTTTCATTTCTCTGGTTGATGTTATATCTTGCTGTAGGCTTTAAATATTCAGTTACTTTTCTTCTATTCTAGTCCTGAGGTCAAGAGGCATGCCTCGTATGTTGGCTCAGAGCTGGGTGCATAGTAGGGACTTTCTTTGTGGAATGATGAGAGTCAACTAACAATCTTAAACATTTAATCTGAATGTATAAGATTTCTAACAAAATATACATTCTAGTGTGTTCTAATCTTTTGAGAATGCATTATTGTAAGCTAGGCTTGGTGACACATGCCTGTAACCCTAGCACTCTGGGAGGCTGAGGCAGGAAAAGCACAAGTTTAACCCCAGCCTGGGAACATAATGACTTAGTCAAAGTACTGTCTCCAAAAAAAAAGACAAAAAACAAAACAAAGCAGACCGTCTTACTTTGTATACCATATGCAATACATATGTTTTGCAGGACCAGTTATGCATACATGTGCATGCAGTGTATTCCTAGTGGACTTTTTGGTAAATACATACTTGTAGAAGATAGAACCTTGCTGATGAAGCCCCATGTAAGGTATTTGTGGCTTAGCAGTCCTATGCTAGAGAAGGCTCATGCTTTGTTCCTATCTTCAAACCCCTCATGACGTGGGGGTCTGTTGGAGCGGGCTATTATTTCTTAGCAATGCCATTAAGCAAAGAGTAGGAAAAGCACCAACTTTGCTTCATTGAAACTTTTTCAAAATGTTATTTATTATTAGCATCTTTTCTTCCATAAATATGTTCTCTGCATTTTTGTTTCAGAATTATTTCTTAGATTCTGTTATTTAGTCTCCCAGAGAGGTGAGTCTTTTAGAACACATGTACACATGAACTAAAAGTCTCAGAAGTAAACATAAGAAAAGGACACAGAGACAATGGATTACCGTAGAGGTAACATTACCTGAGTAACAGCTGGCTAGCACACCATGTGCTTTGTTACTAAATGGTGACCCTAAGCCACGCACTGCCAACAAGTCTGTTTAGGAATTAAAAATAATAAAGCCTGTGGCCTTCCTCATTTGCTCATTGAATGAGTGTCACTGAGTTGTTCATTGATTTCTCTCCCCTTCCCTCACCAACAGCTGATGTCAGTACGGACTATTACAGGAAATATCTACTATGCAAGGTCAGGAACTAAAATTGTTGGGAAGGTTCATGAAAAGTTCACACTGATTGATGGCATTCGAGTGGCAACAGGCTCCTACAGGTATGTTTGTAACAGGTGCATCACTTATTAATCTGAACTCTTCAGAAGCAGCATGTCATACCAGGATAAAAGCCTTTTGTTCCTCTGAGTGAGAGCCTCTGGGGCTAACTGTTCCCACATATGCACACCTGTGTGTGTAAGTTGGTTCATCAGCCCCCTCCCATTGGAGGTAATTGGAGTGGGGAGTCATGGCCCTGTCCTGTGGTTCACAGAACCAAACAGGTTTCCCTTGCCTTGAGGCCATACAGTAAGTGTGACCTAGAATCAATCCTTGGCTCAGACCCACGGGTTGAGCTGGGGTTTAACAGTGACCCACCTAGCCTCCAATCCTGGTTTCATGGGGATGTAGACCCCACGTTCCCTCCTCACATGAAGGTAAGGGCACATGCAGGCATTGGCATCCGTGTGGAAGGCAGACCTGAAACTGTCACTTTAAGACTTAGCTCCTCCGTGCTTCAAGCCTTTTAAGTTAGTGCTTTTGTCCAGAAAATTTGGGTCATGTTTCCAGCCTATCTTTGAAGTCTCTGACAATGGCATCTTCATGTGGACAGCAGGAAATTTAAATGGGGATGGTGATAAAGAGAGGTTAACGTAATTTCCTTGCCATTTTTATTAATGTGGCTTATGGTTGTGTGTTTTGGCACCTCTCCATTAGATTGTCAGTTGGTATGCAATCGTACCAACAGCTGTGTCTCTTAAAGTTTAAAAAAGAAAAACTCACTTGAAGAAACGTGCATTCCTGAGCAATAATTATGTGTCAGCCCTGAGTTTATGGTAGATGGGCAACAGGAGAAAGAAGCTATAGCTAGGCGTGATGGCATACACCTGCAATTCCAGCACTTGGGAATCTGAGGCAGGAAGATCATGTGTTCAAGGCTATTTGGGGCACTTTAGTGAAACCCCACTTCAAATCAACATCAACAACAACCAAAAAGCCGCTTTTGATACATTCTTTTTCAATCCGCACTATCATTGCTCAGAACAGAATTAGAACCCTTTCTTGTGACTTCTTTTGTTTCAGAAGGTTTCTAGATTCCCCACAAAGTAGGATTTATTCATACTAATGAAACTTATATCCAAATGTTTTTTTTAGCTGTTCTAGAATCTAAAAATATAAAAATTACTCTCTACAAATGAACTATGCTACCATTGATAATAATGATGATGATTATAGTCCTGGTATTGGGTGGATGCTTGGTTTACATTGCATCATTGAGGGTTTTCAAAAGAATCATTCTTCTCCAGCACTGAGGGCAATTCTTCACATTTGCATTAGGTAAGGCTTTTAGTTACAAGAGATAAGAGTTGGTTGGGCATGGTGCTGTATACCTGTAATCCTAGCACTGGCAGGCTGCAACAGGATTGAAACTTCTAGTGACTTAGTGAGACCCTGTGTCAAAATTAAAAAAAAAAAACAAAAAAAAAATTAAAAGGGATCCTGGAGCCAGATGCAGTGGTGTGTACCTGTAATCCAAGCACTTGGAAGGTTTAGGCAGGAAGATCACTGTGAGTTCAAGACCAGCCTAGGCTACTACATAGTGTGTTCAGGACCAGCCTGAACTACATAGTGTGACCCTGTCTCGAAAATCCAATAAGTGAATGAATGAATGGGGCTTACAGACCTAGATCAGTGTGAAGGCCCTGGGTTCAACCCCTAGTACTACCACCAAAAAAGAAAAAAAGAGTTGGTACTGTTTTTCATCTCTTATTAGAGTATCTTACTTGTGGTACAAATCTATATCAGTGAGATGATTGCAAGTGTTCAAAAGCTAAATCAAACTACTTTATGCAGAATGTTAACTTACCAGCTCCCACAACTAGGAAGTATAGAAAGGTACAATTGGTTTTCTGTTCAACTTGACCTGTGAACCATTTAGAGCACTATTTCCTGATTCTGCTTTTTACTGGCAGACTTTTGAATATAAAAAGTCCGGCTTACATGATCTTTAGTAACTATTTCCCAGAGAGAGAGATTCTCTTTCAACACTGGTATCAAATCTGAAAACTTATATGGCCCTGGGGAGGTATCACATGCCTAACCTGAATGACACCCTGCATCCAGGGGGATCGTACTCTGGCCAGACTCGCTCATATCTCTATTCCTGTTGAGGTTAGGGAAGGCACGTGCATGAAACATTTCTTGGGCAGAGATAGGTGTGGGTTGTTATCAGAGGCTGGACAGGCAGGGGCACATGGTCACTAATAAGCTCTGAATGTGACTTGAGCACTGATGTAATTGTTAGAATAAGTCATTGTTCTTTGTGAAAACAGAAGAGGTAGCAAAGAACATGGCATTAACCATTTGGTAGGAGAATGAAGTTGAATCTAGGATGCTGTGGCATCTCTCACTAGTTTCATTACCTTTAAAATAAAAGTACTGGCCTAGATATTTTAGAATCCTTTTCTTGTTTTTAAAGCTCTGAGGTTGAGAGGTCCTGCAGGTCTGTGTTTCTCCATTTTTGTTGACGTACGTGTGTTGTATATACCTGGTAATGCAAATTGAATTCACAGTAAATGGTGCACGTTATTGCTGGAGTTGTGACTCTCATAAGCTTTGTTATTCAAATTGACAATAAGTAACTTCAAATTCTTCATTCTTACCAGTTTCTGTTGTTTTTAACCCTTCAGTTTTACATGGACGGATGGCAAATTAAATAGCAGTAACTTGGTAATTCTGTCTGGCCAAGTGGTTGAACACTTTGATCTGGAGTTCCGGATCTTATATGCCCAGTCAAAGCCCATCAGTCCCAAACTCCTGTCCGACTTCCAGATCAGTGGCAAGTTTGATCATCTAGTGGACCGAAAACCACTGACCAAGGAACTCACCCTGGGCAACCTGCTGCGCATGCGGTTGGCCAAGCTGTCAAGTACACCCAAGAAGACCAACCTGGGCCCAGAGCTGCCTGTGGAAGGCAAAGCAGGGACCAAGCCCCATGACTCTGTGTCCTCCACCATTAGTGAGGAAGACTACTTCCACAGCCACAGGGATGAACTGGGGGACAGCAAAGTGGCTGATGCTGCCACCCAGACAGAACCAGGAGCGGAGATGGCAGCAGTGAGTGTGAGTGAGATGGGAACACAGACCAGCATGGGCACAGCCTGTGCCGGAACCCAGACCACCATCGCCACCAGGGCATCAAGCTCCCAGACCACAGTGTCGTCCAAGTCAACCACCACACAGACTGACACAGACGAGAGCAGTCACTTTTCTCAGGGAATGCAGTCTAAAGAAGGATCACCTGCATCAAAAATGTCAGTGTCTAGGTCCTCCAGTTTGAAGTCGTCATCCTCTTTGTCTTCCCAAGGTTCAGTGGCAAGCTCCATTGGCTCCCACACTTCCCTCCGATGCCCCGACTTCCACACTCCTGGATACCCAAAGTACCTGGGCAGCTCCCACCTGGACCTATGCCTGAGGGACTCATTCAGAAACCTGAATCAAGAGAGGCAGTTTCATTTCGCTGGCATCAGGTCCAGGCTCAACCACATGCTGGCCATGCTCTCAAACAGAACCTTCTTTGCTGAAAACTACCTTGACTTTAAATCTGGAAATTTCACCAGAGCATCAATTAAGTTGGTCGCTGTTAGAGATACAGTACTTTATCCTCCCTATCAGTGACTGCTCTGTGTTGACTCCTGGGCCAGCCATCCTGCTGCGGATGTCACTAGAGTTTCCTGCTTTCAAAAACCTCACATCTCTGACTACCTTTCTCTCAACTGTTAGTCACTTTGGCTGTCTTTGAATTCTATTCTGCACATTATTTTACGTGCTTTTGTTTTATTTTTTTCCTATAGAAACCAGGTATTGGTTTTATGGTTGAAACACTATGGGTACAGTTTTGTTTTGTTTTGTTTGCACAATTTTAACAGATATTTCTTAAGAGACTGTTTAGATTTTAAGGTTAATTCAATAATAGATAAAATATTCTACATTTTTCTTGATTTGTATGCTGTTCTGTCTTAGGGGTTTGAGCCACCACTGTTTTTATAGTCAATATATTTTTTGGGGTAAAAAAAACTGTTTAATGTTTATTTTTTAGAGTATCTGCATTATTAGCATTAAATAAATTTAGACAAATTTGTCTGAAAGTTTGAGTACTTTTTAAAATTTTTTTATTTACTGGGGGACATTTTTCTTTTTGACTCTAGGAGTGTGTCACAAATAAATGCACCAAATAGGTACCCATGAGATTTTTTTTTTCTCATAGTATTGGGGTGGGAAGAAATAAATGATCCAAATTATAAAAGGGAAAACATAGCCAGTATTGGGGCCATCCTGTCTTTAGCATGATGAAGATTGATAATACTCTGCATTTGAATGAGGGAACTTGCCAGCAATAGCATTCCTTTGCACATGCTCTGGCTTTTCTGTTTTCAAAACAAAAGTCTGAACTATTTCAGCGAGGACCTTGGTTCTCTGCTTCTCTGCCAAAGAGGCCTGGGTGTGCATTCTTGGATGTATGCCTGAATAAACTCTAGTGGCCCCACAGGCCTAATTTCATCAGATGGGTGTACTGACATGATTTAGCAATCTTATAGCTCAGAGTAAGGACAAGAGAGGACACTAACAATTATCCCAGATTCCTAGTCCAGTGTCAGGCAATGTAACTGGTTTCTACATCCTGCTAATCAAGATTGGTATGGCTATGGAATCCTATTTTTATTGAGTCTCATTTAGGTGGGCAGGCAAAAGAAAGAGAGTTAAAAGATAGCTTCCTCCTCCTAGCTTGCTAGAGCAAAAATGCTCTGTGATAGAAAGGGTGTTGTCTGCCATGTGGACTGCTGATGCATGTGGATTAGAAGCATGCCTGAAGGTTGTTATATATGTTCAGGATCACTTGAGATGACCAGGATATTTGCTGGGTTAGTGCTATAATCTATGGCTGTGAAGCACTTAATAGGGAATTGGCCTATGTCTGACTATAAACAACTCTGGGTTAAGCCTTGAATAGGCAAATTGTTATTTGAAACCATTTTGCAGATTTCAGTCATTTTATATGTGCCATTTTAAAAGCTTCACAACAGTATAGTAGGTAGCTACGTAAGTTAGAAACTGTGGTTCCCAATTTTCTGATGAAACTGAGGCTCAGATTAAGTAGGACATCCAAGAGTACTTTGGCTGGTAAATGATGACACAAGATGTTGCACAGGTTTCCAGATTCTAAATTCAGCCTCTTTATGTGACTTTTCTCTGTACTGGAGGCACTGGAGTGTGTACCATGTACAATGGCAGCTAATGCAGTGGTGAATGAAAAGCACAAACAGCTTCATGCACAAACATAGGTACACAGCCTTGATTTGTGATAATGCATTTAAAGTCTGTTTCAAATTTTAACTCAGTGTTCTACAGAATTGTTAATAGGATTACAGTGAACCCTTGACTTAGGAACTCAGTTCATTCCCGAGGGTTGGTAGTAATTCAAGTTGTCAGTTGAAGACTCAGGATCCTCTACACAGCCTTCAAAGTCTTTCTCCTGCACACAAGAAGATCTCAGTGTCCTTAGAGAGACATTGGCTCAGGATTTCTCAACAAACCCCATACAGGGAAAGATGCTGTAATGTTCCTTCTAGAACTCTTTAAGGGTTAAATCTGTATCTGAGACCACCTGGAAGCACAAGCAGCCAGCATTCAGGTCATAACTCAAGACTTTGGTTGCAAATTAAAACTAAAAATTCCAGGGCCAGGGATTTAGCTCAGTGGTGTAAGCACCTGCTGGCAAATGCGAGGTTGTGAGTTTGATCTCTGATACCAAATGAATAAATAAAATTCCAGTCATAACCCAGGTTGATCATATGTCAGGCCAGGTGTAATTCGAGGGTCCACTGTACATTTTAGAAGTGCTATGTTAGGGTTGGGAAGTGGTGAACAAAATGAATTGAAGCAGGGTTGCTCACTCATACTTCTCATGTGATGTGAGGGTCAGTGAATTCCCTCACAGGGCAAGGACATGGCCTGTCACAGTACCTGACCACACACTCCTCTTATTGTGAGCAGGACTCAAAAACCATTTTTCTCCCAAAACACTGCCAACGATTGGAAATAAGACCAAGAGATACATGGAACTCTTTAAAAAAAATAGCATAGGCTCTTACAATAAGCTTCTCTGGAACTTAAGTATGAAAAGCATCACTGGGTCAGTGTCTCAAAGTAAAATCTGAAGACCACATGCATCAGAGTTCACTGGGGTACTTGTTTAAAGTGTTGATTATCGAGGGATGGAAATGTAACTCAGTGGTAAGAAGCACACTTAGCATGTGTAAGACCCTGGGTTTAATACTCCGCACTGCAAAAGAAAAAAGTTGATTATCGGCTCCACTCTGAGGGAAGGGGAGGGTAAATGTGGCAGATTATGTGGTTCAAAAGCTATTTGTATTTCCTCGCGGGCAGCATACTTTAAGAACTGTATTTCTCTGTCAGTCTATTGTCAGAGATGGCCACTACAGACTCGGCTATAAATATTTCAGGATATAGCTCTTAAAAATTACTAAATTTTTAAAAACAAGCATAATATCACTGTCATACCTAAGCAACTCAGATGAATTTTTCTGTCAAATATTTAGTGTTTTATTTTTTATTTTTCCTGAAGGTTTGTTCAAATTAGAGATCTATACAGTTTAAGATTGACTCAGTTGGGCACAGGGTTGAGAGTCTCTTATTAAGATTTAAGGAATTGGCTGAAGAGATGGCCACCCACCTCTGTACCCATTGGCTGGGGATTATCTTTCTTTTTTACTACTGAGACTTAAGTAACTCACAAGGAAACATAAGACACAATGTCATGTTATAGAGATCCCTTTCCCATCCTCATCTCGGTCCGAAAAGTTTAAATTTGTAATCCCATGGAAATGTTACTGGAATTCTAGCAAGTTAATTCCAATCTACCACTTCCAGTGCAACCCATGATGAGAATAAAGACACAAAGACATATTAATAATTATGGGTGGCCAAGGGGTCCTGGGTCTGGCCCCGATGAAGATTCCCAGAAAAAAGGCCTCAACCCAGGGCCTAACCCAGATTTTATCAATTCATGAAGAAGGGAGTGGCTAGAGGATGAGTGACTGTGAGAATGGCAGGAATTACATGAGTACTGTGAGCTGAGCTAGGTAGGAGGCCAGAAAGCACCTCTGCAATATGCAGAGAGGATATGCCGAAAGAGTAATCTGCATAACACACGATCGTAGCATTTAGTGTCTTGCAGGTTTGTGCTCCAGTTTTTGATGTGCAAACTTCTCTGCCCTGGGCAGTCATAGCCTCTTATCTCAAGGCTTGAACCCAGTTGACAGCCCAGGAACGAGCCTCTGCCATCCTGCCTGGCTCAACCACGTTTAGGGAGACACTGGGGTGAGGAAACAGTGACTGTTGCCTACCTTCAAAGATTATGCATCAGCACCTCAGCTAGCCCTGTTTACATTGCTTAGAGCTAATTGAAGGGAAAAAGAAATAACTTAGCCAGCTCTGTACATATCAGTACATGGAGATACAGCTAGGTTTAGCCAAAGTGGAGGTAATTGCTCTTTATTAAAGGAGAGTCATCCATGTAGTCCTCCACATCACGTAAACTCAAAGTTACATGAAGAAAACCCAGGAAAAATGGAGTAAGGGGAAAACTAATACATGCTTACTTCATGTCGACTACACATTAAAAAAAAATCTTCCAGTAGCCAAAACAGAAAGGAACCTGGTAAGATAGACCGCTCACAATGTCCATAAGGTTGAAGTAAACTCGGGTACAGGATAAATGACTATTTCTGGTACTAAAGAATTTCTCACAAAGCTTTTATTAAAACGGCACTGTAAGCTGGGCATGGTGCACACGTCTTTAATCCCAGCACTCAGGAGGCTGAGGTAGGAGGAGCGCTGTGAGTTCGAGGTTGGCTTGGGCTACAACGTGAGCACAAGGCCGGCCTGAGCTATATAGTGCGACCCTGCCTCAAAAAAAAACCAGGGCTGGGAGTTTGGCTCAGTGGCTTAAGCGCCTGCCCTGGCAGGTGTGAGGTTGTGAGTTCAATCCCCGGTGCCACAAAACAAACAAACAAACAACAACAACAAAAAATAGCACTGTGGCCAGGTGTGGTGGTGCATGCCTGTAATCCCAGCCTTTAGGAGCTGAGACAGGAGAATTGCTGCAAGTTCAAGGCCAGCCTGAGCTACAAAGTGAGTTCAAGCCCAGACTGAACTGCACAATGAAACCCTATTAAAAAAAAGAAAAGAAAGGCTCTGTGATGTATTCTGATGGTCACATCCTGTTTAAAAAAAAATGGTAGATATTCTAGGCCATGCTCAAATTGAAGTCCATGATGGTAGTTGTTTGACACTTGAGAAGTATCTGTGAAGATTGGCTACCTGCCTTATGTTGAATGCATTCAGAGAAGCATTGTTATACTGGGTCTACTGGAGCTGCATACCTAGCTAGGTGCCCCAGTTTGCCTGGCAGAGGTCCAGTTTGTCTCTTATCCCCATGTCCCATCTGCATAACACTCCCTTTCATTCTCAGAAGTGTCCCAGTTTTGAGACTATACAGAAAACACCTGCCAACCTAACGAGGCCTCTCTAATCCACCCAGCTCTGTCAACCTGCATGTTCTTCAGGCCAATGTGATAAAAGCTCCTCTGGTTGCTGAGTGTCTTCCTGGTTTATGTCCACCACTGTCTTCAGATCCTTGGAGCTAAGGACTTTTGTTTGTGCTAATGCACATATGAATGTGATCATTTTACATATAGCAGTTGCAGAGAACTTTTCCTTAGACTGTGGAAAATCCTGGTGTAGAACAAATTCATATAGCAATTCTACAAAAGGCCTCTTCTCAGTCTGGGGGACAGCTGTCTTTGCTCTGACTTCATGGAGCCTACTCAAGGGTAGTTATAATCTTTCTTCCTTAGGAAGCTAATAGTTCATGGACATAAGATTGGTTGTAACGGACATGTTATTTTTGCCTCATTCATTGCCTCACCCCTTGATAATCTCACCTGCACATTTCCCCCTGAGCAACCATTGTGTTTCCAACTCTGTGTGGTTCAGGTGAAGCTGACCACATTTCATCCACAGGGGTGGAACACGTACTTAGGCCTAAAGCATTCATCGTATTCCTTAGTGATTGATTTGGGGATGGATACATGAACCACTACACACTTTTGGCACGGAATTTTGGAAGGAGATTTGATGCTTAAGAGGAGGTTGACATGGCCATCTTGTTACTGCGTCGCATCTGAATCAGAAGGCATTGGGACAGCATGATTAAAGTCCTGACCATGTCATATGTGTCATGATGCAGCTGTGTCTCAAGTCAGGCTATCCTTAGATCTTCTACTTTACAGAAACCATTTTTGCTGAAGTGAACTTGGGTTGGGTTTTTAATCACTTGCAACCATGAAAGCTTTAATGGGTGAAAAGATGAAAATCCCTAAAACCTATGCCCCTTAAATGTAACCAATACACTTGATCTGGAAATATTTCAAAGCAGAGTACCAGTTAATATTGGCACAGAAAACTTAATGTACCCAAGAAACATGATTTTGGAGAATATCTTTCTGGAAAATCTATCATTTGGAAGTTGCAAAGTGTACCCCTAAATAACCAAACGGTCAAAATTTTGTGGAATCATTGGCAATCAGGCTAAATAAATTCTAGATATTACCTTAAAAAATAATGGTTTAATTTTAGAGTGGTTCTTTTAAGTCATTCTTCCTGAAAATAGTTGATTAGAAAGACTAAGAGTCTACTGGGACCATTCCTAGTTTGTGACAATAAAACTGTACCATCAATATGTAGATTATTACTTAGGTGTTTTTTAATAGGTGTCTGGATAAGCAAAACAAACCACTGGGGATAGTCGGACTTTGAGAACTTTCTGAGGCAGATGAACTAATTCTCATTTAGAAGAGCTTATCACTAATGGGTTTAAATGGTCTGTGTGGATAAAAAAAAAAAAAAAAAAACCACTAGCCTGGGAATTAGAAAGCCTGAGTTCTAGTTTTGCTGCTGTTACTAAATTAGTTCATTGATTTTAAGCAAGTCTTTTTAATCTCCATGGACCTCAATTTTCTCTTCTATAAAACAAGTAGTTTAGATGTTGAATAGAATCTTCCCCAGCTTTAAAATTGTGATCCAATAATTTGGGCACGGCCAGCCCACTCTCTTTGTTATGGGAAATTTCGTCATATTAAGTCATGAATAGTATAAAAATATAAAAAGTAAAGGTGGTGAGACACACCTACAATCTCAGCTACTCTGGTAGGCTAAGGCAGGAGGAAAGCTTGAGCCTGGGAATTTGAGTCCAGCTTGGGCAACACAGTGAAACTCTGGTGCACATCTGTAATCCCCAGCACACTGGGAGACTGAGGCAGGAAGACTGCAAATTCAAACCCAGACTGGACAATTTAATGACTTCATGAGACTGTCTCAAAATGTAAAAAATCTCTGAGTTCAAATTGATGTTTATTTCACCAGTTTCATGTATAAATTTTGTTTATGTTTAGGTTGTTAGTGGAAATAAGACAAAAAAAAGGAAGGATCAATGTCATGAAGAACTAAAACTACATACAATGCATGGTGTTATGCTGGGCTATAGCTCGGTGGTAGAACACTTGTGTAGTATGGTGAAAGTCCCTGGGATTGATCCTTAGCATTGCAAAGGAAAAACAAAACAAAACAAAACAAAACGTAATATGCTGTTGAAATACACATTACTTAAAAGTAGTAATAATGTTTTTTTCATTGTTGCATATTATTACAACTTGGGGCAATGAATGAGTGTGTTATGATCCTTCTCCTCAAGAGGTTTCCAGTATGATATTGGAGTCAGATTAATTATAGTTTGACTGCTGGGCCTGGTAGCACATGCCTGTAATCCTAGCACTCGGGAGGCTCAGGCAAGAGGATCTTTGCGAGTTTGAGACCAGCCTGGGTTACAAAGTTGAGTTCAAGGCCAGTCTGAACTGCATAGTGAGACCCTGTCTCAAAAAATAGGGCCAGAGATTTAGCTTAGTGGCGTAAGCACCTGCCTGGCAGGTGCGAGGTTGTGAGTTCAATCCCCGGTACCAAAACAAAACAAAAAACAAACAAAAAATTATAGTTCGACTAAATATTACCACAAAAATGAGCATGCCGATCTTAAGTCTACAGGGGAGATGCTTAGATTTAATAGAATTTAGAGAAGTAGTAGAGCTGGACATCAAATGATGAGTTCTTCACCCTCCCCCCATAACCTTGGATTGAATTCAGGATCTTGGCAATGAGTCACTTCCCCCTTCATGAAACAAGGTTCCACTAAATTTCTAAGTTGCCCAAGCTGGACTTGAAGTTGCAGTTCTCTTGTCTGAGCCGCCCAGAATGTTGGGATTAGAGATATGTACCAACATGCCCAGCTAGGGACAAGAACATTGTGAAGCCTGGATAGAGAATTCTAGGCAGAGCTATTAACATGTATTGAACTCTATTTTCATTATTATGGAAATAAATGAATGGAGATGTTTGAAAAATGAATGTATGTAGGTAAATTCAGCACAACCTCCACCCTCACCGCATGCCAGCAAATTTGCCCTGAGTTTAGGTACTGAGAGCTAACATTGAGTGCCTGCCATGTCTTGCATGCTAGGTACTTATTTAGTACCTTTGAAAAACTCATTTTACTAATAACAAATGCTGGTGAGACTGAGGAAAAAAAGATTGCTCTACATTATCGGTGAGAATGTAAACTAGTACAATCATGGAATGTAGTATGGAAAGTCCTCAAAAAACTAAAACTAGAAATGTAGTTTGACCCAGCTATTTCCCTTCTAGGTATCTTCCCAAAGGAGTTAAAGACATATTATAGTGATACATATGTACCCATGTTTATAGCAGCACAATTCATATTAGCTAAATCTTGGAAGTAGCCTGCATGTTCATCAACAGATGAGTGGATAAAGAAAATGTGATATTTATATACAATGGAGTACTAACCTGCCACAAAGAAGGATAAACTTGAGTCATCTGCAGGAAAATGGATGCACCTTGAGACCATAAAGTGAAATAAATCAGACATATAAATTTAATACTGCAGTTTCTCTTATATGAGAAACCCAAAATTTAAAAGAACACAAATAAAAGTAGCTAATAGGAAACAGGGAAGTAGATCTTTTGCAAAAGGGAAGGGGATCAAGAAATGGAGGGAGAGGCAGGCGTGGTGGCGCACGCCTTTAATCCCAGCACTCAGGAGGCTGAGGTAGGAGGAGCATTGTGAGTTCAAGGCCGGCTTGGGCTACAACTCGAGCACAAGGCTGGCCTGAGCTACATTGGGCGACCCTGCCTCAAAAAACTAGGGCTGGGAGTTTGGCTCAGTGGCTTAAGCGCCTGTTTGGCAGGCATGAGGTTCTGAGTTTGACCTCCGGGGCTGCAAAAAAAAAAAAAAAAAAAAAATGGAGGTTGGGAGGGAAGGGACTGAAAAAGAGAATTGAGATGTGTTACATACATGTGCCAACTCCCCACAAGGAATGTTATGCATTATGTACTGCAAACGTACTAAAATAAATGTCACCTAGTACCCAGGAAATGACCAAATCAGGGTTTCTTGTCTGCAAAGTATTTGTTCTTGCCACAATTATACTATTTCTCTCCAAGAATGTTGAATTTCTCCCCAGGTCCGGAAATGTGTATTTTAAAGCAGTGTTGGAAAATTTTTTAGACAAGTATCCAAACTGCAACCCCAAACCCATTTATTTATCACAAAGTGCCAACACTGCAATTAAGCATGAAGACTGAGGTTTTAGTTTAGAAAAAACAGTTCATACACTAATGTCTTTTGTCTTAAAAAAAAAAAAGCGCAAAACACAAGTACCACTCATGCCATAATTTCACCACCAGTTCTAAAGCTGCTCACCACCCCCCATCCCATGGCACTGAGATTGAATTTTGAGCCTTCACAGTGAGCTATATCCCCAGTCCTTTATTTAGAGACAGTCTCCCTAAATCACTGCTAAAGCATGAAGTTGTCTAGGTTAGACTCAAACTTGCTAGCCTGCCTCAGTGAGAGTACAGACCTAAGTCACCAGGTCCAGTTTCCCCAGTTTGGTAGAATGCTCCTGGAGGTTCAAGAATGCAGACTAGACTCTGCATTTTCAAAATTTTTGAGACAGTCTGGCCATATAACCCAGGCTGGCCTCAAGTTCACTGGAATCCTCCTGCCTCAGCCTCCCAAGTGCTGGTTTGACAGGCATGCATCACCACATACAGCTTGTGTGTGGGTTGGTTATTATTTTTTTTTTTTTCGTACCAGGAATCAGACTCAGGACCTTCTGCTTGCTAGGCAAGTGCTGTGCCTCTGAGCTATAGCCCCAGTCACATCTGACTTGGAACCTGAATTTTTAACAAGCATTTAATCCCTGATTAGTTGAACTAGAGAAAAATACTGTGTGAATGTCTTGGCCCAGGTGATTTCATTTTCAGCCTGTTATCCCAGCCCATTTACCCTTTCACCCCAACCTGGGTTTTTTGGCATTACTTTCAGTGTTGCTGATGCAATTAATATCATTTCACTGCCTTATTGTTGATATTACAGGCTACTGTTACCAGCATTTATTCATTTACAATTTACCCATCACTACCTCCCCTCTCTTTGCATGCCACCTCCAAGAGAAACGGCAGTACCTGGGCACGCAGTAGGCGCTGAATGTTTGCGGAGATAGTTATCATTACTTTTCAATTTGAAAATAAGGAAGCGTCTGAAAGAAGTAGCAAAGCTGGGGCAGTATGTAACACAGTGTCTTTTTTTAAATTTTTGGCCAGCATTAGATTTATGTTGTTAGCACGTTAATTATCATAAACACAGATTAATAGCCAGCCTAAAAGGCCAGAAAACATAAATCACATAAACAACTATACTAAATAAATCAAGGTACACTTTCTGATACATTGAATCAGTCTCTTTCGGAAGCAATGCCTCCGCGGACACCGCACGCAAGGGTCTTCCTGTCCTATGTCCTCCCCAAGAGCCCGCACTGTGGCAGTTGCGCGGGCAGCTGAGACCACGCCTCGCCCCACTAGCAGCGTGGAAGGCCGACCCATCCACCCAACAGGCTCAGAAGAGGCAGATGCGCTCGGCTTCCGCTCCAACGTAGACACTGACGATTACGTGGGCCGGGCCGGGGGCGGGGCAGGAGCGCTCGTGCTGGTCACGTGGTATAAGGGGCGGTGGCTACGGGGGCGTGGCTTTTACTCCGCTTGGTCAGAGCCCAGAGAGTCTCTCCGCGGGCCACGCCCCCTGGGTCCTGCGGGACTCGCGCGCGACGGCGGGGTGGATCCGTTCTCGTGACCTTTCACCCCAGCATGGCTGCGCCCGTGGGACCCGTGAAGTTCTGGCGACCGGGTAAGACCCTCTACCGAACGGCGGGCAGGTGTGCCTGCCTGTTTAACTTCAGTCTTGGCGTCGCGGCTAGCACTCTGGGGCCTGCGGATCTGCTCGTAGGCCTGACCTCTGAGGACTGAGCACCACCGCGTCT